>CAADRB010000103.1:150775-165722 GCA_900708905.1 Hymenolepis diminuta
TGATGCATTTCATAGGGAACATCAAAAGAGCACAAATCTTCGGAAGCTTTGTAACGTTAGACATCGATTACCTCCGGCACTAATTTCCCAAATGTGAGCTCAAACGTCTTTTGAAAGATGGTATCCACTGATGATGACAACCCCAATAAATTGCGTCTCTTTAAGTGTGTAAGGGAAAGTAATTGGTTAGCCATGATATTTCAAGTGACGAACAAATTGATCTCGCTCATGTTACATCAATGTTGATATGTAATTGAGTATCAGGAAACCACTTCAGCAAAGTGTCTACTGAGTGAAATTGTATTCAATTTATACGGGTTAACACTTTGTTGATCAAAAGCATACTGCCGCAATTATTGAATCCTGCAAGTAGATTTTAGAAACATTTTATTACAAACAGAGGAAACCAAAGACACATCACCAACATTTCAAACACATTTTGGATTTGGATTTGATTTATTCAACTTTGTCAGATGCACATATGCCTATCAAACTTAGCTATTAATCGGCCATATTGGGAACACTTTGTCTAAGGTCGGAGATGTGTGCTGACCACTAAGGCCAATCCTGGCTGTTGCCACCCTTTAAAATATGCAACCGGTAAAATCTTTTACCGCAGGTGATTTTTAAATAATTCTCACTATTCACTTTGATGAGAGACTATCAATGACAACATTTATCTGCATGTTTTACGTCTATATAATATGGCTTTTATATGAGTATTTTGATGGGAGAGTTTTCATAAACAAGACAGTTAATTTTGAGTGAATGATTTAAAGAAAAATGCAAACAATGCGATCATAAACAGGTAAATTTTCAAATATGTAGGAGGAGCTCAGCAGGGATCTGGTGAACAACCCAGTCAATCATCGCCAACGCGTGAACTTTCCTAAGTCACAAGATTTCTTCCTCAACTGCTTCTAAATTCTCTTCCTCCCACTACCACACTTATTACTCCCCTAAGTGTTCCACAATTAACTGTGAATTAAATTGGTTTGACTTATTTCACCTCTCGAAGTGTGCGAAGGGTGTGAGTTGAGCATAAAATCATGGCGGCAGATTTTTCAGTGTCTGAAGTTGAATTCACGTGCTAGAGATTGGTGCATTTTATTTTAAAACAAATTTTGTTCAAATTAATTTTAATGTTATTCTCTCTTCTCAAATTATTTATGGCGACGAATATAAATACTTGTCTTTCTATTTAAAAAGGACATTTTTTAAAATGAGTGCCATTCAGATTGCACTGGAGACGGAATTGAACTCCTTTACTATGATGTATTGAGGATTATTGAGCCTGCCGTTGAGAAAAAATATTTTGAATATTTAAAAATGTATTTTGCTATGTGAGGCAACAATCACGTGGGTAGAGGAAAGCATCTATTGGTGGTAAAGAATGTAAGAGAATTCGTTGGAATTGGCTGTCATAGATGATCTTGTCCACTTTATTCAAAATCTTGTATCAGTTTATATGTAATTCACAATACGAACGTGGAAGAAATGTGTATATAACTAACTTTTGATTCGTTAGAAATGAGCACTCCTTCTCATCTGTAATTAAATGCATCAATCTAGATGGAATGGAATTCTCTAGAATCAAATTTGTTCTTAGAATACGAACAGGTGTTAGCAACAGTCAAACGTGCAGAGATCGTCTGAACCAAGTTGACAAATTTGATTAAATGCGTGCCTTAACAGGGGTTATAAGTATTACGTTTGGGAACAAGTTGTGTCTCGGCATAACTCGGTCTGCTCATACAACAGCTCAACTTCCCAAAGTTCAGATGCTTATGCTCAATTATGTGAATGCTTGGGTGTGTTTGTTTTTGCCCAATATCTTCGTCCTTGGGATTCACGACTATTTTGCAGAAGCGGTTAAAGAAGGAAAAGTTAGCTGTCACATCAAGTCCTATTTCGTCTGAAAGCGAGAATTTGTGCGAACTCATTAGCACTCTCCGTCCTCTTGCCACTATAGCAACTGTGTAATCTGTGCAAATGTTGACCGCGGAAAATTTTACATTCAGTTTCAATGTTGTGCTCAACTAATAGTTGCTACCTACTTTAATGGGAGATGAGAAGGGTCTTAAACTGTAACATCGATTTATATAAATCATTCATGTGATCATATAATAAAGAATTTATATAGAGAATTTATAGTTTTCTATTGCGAGACGATTAATTTAATTTTAATAAATTAAACAACGTACAACCCATGAAACAATAAATACCAATCATTAGAAATGTTGAAGTGAAGTGTAAATTGCTTCATTCAGGTAACGTGCCCATTACTTGATGCAACCTTTCTGTTTATTGAAATAACACTTCGCTTGTCAAATTTGGTCTCCCTGAAAATTGGTCATCGGTCACGGGTCTTTCTATTATATGCCACGCAGTTGAGCGGGAATTACAATAATGGTTGTAAAATTTTCTTTTATGTGACAAAGTGCTTCATGAATGTGCAATAGGTGAGATTGCTAAAATGTCTTTTCAGTTTGCTTCAAAGAACTTGAGTTAGATGACGTGGGTGAGCTTCTATTGGACCTCCTACTTGTGCACTGACGTATAAATAAGATGATTAACTTAAAGTGTAATATTTAATACTTTATTATCATAAAAATGTGTCGCTCTCTCTTTCTGCTTCTATTTGTCGTCGTAGTCTTGACTAACAATGTCCAAAATGGAAATCCAAATCCGTCACCAGACACGGTAACCCAAACAACTCCCACAACTGTGACAACTTCACCAACCTCCGCACCTGTGACAAATCCATCATCGCCTGCATCTCCACCCGACTCTTCACAATCTTCTTCTTCACAGTCATCGCCCACAACATCAACGACTTCAGCTGGTTCAGTAGCTTTCATTTCAAAACCGGTTCTTCTTTCCATTGCCTTGTTAAAGATTTTGTGAACATCATGGCTTTGAATTGTTTCGATTGAATTGTTATTCATCTTCATATAAATAAATTGTCAAAAAATGTGTCATTTTTCCTTTCAAACATTTCAGAAGAATTATGCTGGAATAATTCATACAATATTGGAATGGGGATTTTAGAATTAAATCATTTGCTTATTTAATTATCGAAAGCAACTACCAAAATTGGTGAACAGCACAAAGGAATTCAGGAATTTAGCAATTGAAGCCTCGAGAGAAATAAACCTGTTTCAATTACTTTGGAAATACAATACCTTCCTCATCTTTAACGCCCAGGATTAGCTTCGATGCTGACTATGTCATCGAAGCTCAATATGCTATGAACGAAATTTCTCTTCTGTTTAAAGTATTTTATTCGCGGCAAAAATAATTGAAAACCTAGATATTTAAATCTTGGCACATTTTTAATTTCGACTTTAAGTTAACCGCCTTTGCTTGTTATTTGTACGAGATATTTTTAACAAATGCAAAGTTAAAACAGAAATCGGAGAACAAAATTATGACATAAAGGAAAACAAAGGAATGTTAATCGGCCGTTTGACAGGTGTCATGGATTGTTTACGTAACCCGATGTTCGCCACTAACCGCATACTTGAATGACTCCTGAAAAGACTGCCACACGTGTAGGCTGTGCGCATTTGTTGATTTCTTGGAGAAAAAAGCGTAATATTTATGATTTTAGTGAGAACAGTGAGAATATATGTACCATTAAATGTTTTGTCACCATGCTCCATTTTAATATGTTCTAGCTCTATGGATTGTGCCTGTAAGAGACCATTTCTACGGGAGTGCACACATGATCACAAACAAACCATCGCACCACTTTAATTTTCTTATTGTTTCTTCCCTCGGAGTTTCTATGTAGAAATTCTAAATCTGCTCAAGGAATCTGAAGTTACTCCACGTTGCATGAAATATCCTTAAGTCATGACATTCTAAAAGATATACAAAAAAATAATTCGTAAACGTTTGAAAAGGGAATTTTAGAATTTAATCATTTTCTTATTTAATTATTAGAAGCATCTACCAAAATTGGTGAGCGGCACAGAGGAATTCTTCAATATGGCAATGGAAACGCCAAGAGAAATAATCCTGTTTCAATCACTTTAGAAATGCAATATCTTCCTCATCTTTGACACCTAGGATTCGCTTTAATGCGAACTGTGTGATCAAAGCTCAATTGTTGTGGCAAAACTGTAAATGAAAGAAAAAGAACACCAAGGATTGCGTTGAGCAGGTTGTATTGAACAAAGCCCAGTGCAGAGTCTCAAGGGAAAATAGAGAATTGGAGGAGAAGGACTGAGCAACGGGAGATGCGTTTGACGAGCTTGGGTCCACTATGTGTGTGTGTGTGTGTCTAACGGAAGGCTATTTATAATCGACACTTTGGGTGAGGACACGCATAAGGATATAATYGTATGCGTGCTTTAATTGGTCGGGACGATTATAGGAAAAGGAAGGGCCAGTGCAGACAGGACTGGTTAATAACAAAGACGATTAAGCGGTGTCTGCTACTATCGTCGAGGTATGCTTACCTTTTCCGCTCGATGAGAAATAGGCCAGTTGAGGAAACACGATGTTTGTCTATAGAATGCTTGGGATCAGAGGAAGGGTTAAAAGTTTACAGACATTAGTATAAGGACGAGATAATTAAATTTAGTGATGATTAGAGATGATGTAATATAAATATTTCGGGGAATAAAGAATTCATCCTTTACGATAAACGGAATTTCTCTTCTGTTTAAAATATTTTATTCGCAGCAGAAATAACTTAATGGGGGAATTTGTATTAAAAATCCATTCGAAATAATTAAAAATCGAAGATAGTTAAATCTTGGCACATTTTCAATTTTGAATTTGAGTTAACCACTTTTGCTTGTTATTTATACTGCCTATTTGTAATAAAAGAACCGGGGGACAAAATCAAGACATAAAGAAAAGCAAAGGAGTGTTAATCAGCAGTTTGACAGTTGCCATGTTCCGTTTACATAACCCGATGTTGGCCACTAACCGCATACTTGAATGACTCCTGAAAAGACTGCCACACGTGTAGGCTGGGCGTATTTGTTGATTTCTTGGAGATGAAAGCACAATCCTCATGAGAATGAATCAATTANTTCTTGGAGATGAAAGCACAATCCTCATGAGAATGAATCAATTATGCCTACCATTGGTTATGTTTTCGGCTCCATTGTTCCATCGGCTCCATTTAATATGTTCTAGCTCTATGCATTGTGCACTAAATGATAACTGACAACGGGGTCTATCGATCCGTCAACAGTTCAAGGACGGAGTTTCTATATAGAAATTCTAAATCTGCTGAAGGGAACTGAAGTTACTCCACATTGCATGAAATATTCCTAAGTCATGACATTCTAAAAGATATACAATAAAATAATTCGTAAACGTTTGAAAAGGGAATTTTAGAATTTAATCATTTGCTTATTTAATTATTAGAAGCATCTACCAAAATTGGTGGGCAGCACAGAGGAATTCTTCAATATGGCAATGGAAAAGCCAAGAGAAACAAACCTGTTTCAATTACTTTAGAAATACAATATCTTCCTCCTCTTTGATGTTCGCATTAAGTTTTCACTAGACATATCATCAAAACACTATATGCAGTGATGTAAAATCAGTAAAAACGAGATTTTTGGAAAAATCAATTTATTAAAACAGAAACCATTGTACAAATTTAAAAGATATGGGAAAACAGATGAAGGCAATTCAACAATCTTCTGGAGGGGAAACCCTCATGGCCATTTGCAATGCAAAGAAAAACGGACAAGTGCCATGAGCAGTTTGTACAACTGATCGCCAGTTCACCAGTAAGCACATATTTTGATGACCCCTCACAAGACCATCAGATGCTTTGTCAGCACCCCCCAACTTAACATGTTCCAGCTCTACGCATTTGGTCATTAAATAATCATTGTCAATGAAGTTTGTTGATTCTCCAGAAGATAAACATCATTACTTGCAACCACTGATGTTTCAGGCTTGAGAATGTAAAAGACCCTTATTGTTGCAGTGTGTATGTGTTTACAAATGAGACATACCTATAAAGGAAATTAAATTGTCTCTTTCTCTCTCGAAGAGTTTATATGTATCTTCCATATCTTTTCATCTGTCTTCTACATTCTCGAATCTGTTGCTTTACAATGGTAATCAATTCAAACCTGCATATACAATGAATTTCCCACATCAATGTCAACGTTTATTCGGTCTCAAACTTTACTTTTACTGGTGAAATGTGAAATGTTATTTGGTTGTGATTTTGGGAGGAAGAGTGAATAAATTGTTGATATCGATATACTTCATAGTCGGATATGGCAGAATATGATTGGTCAGACAGAGAGCACCAATCGATGAATAAGTGTCAGTACAAATGCCTCAAATCCATCCTCCCCATCTACCTGCATAGAATTTGATAATTTAAAAGTACATATTTAGAAATTGAATTAAATATTTAAGGTTCAATTGATAAGGAGTATGACATATTGGAAAAATATAATGAAATTAAATTGTATCTGCTTTTTACTATCAATAAAGTTACAAGACATATCTTATCGCAGGTAACTCACCGAATCACTTGTTTTTCAAATTCCCCTTCTGAAATAGTTTTGAGAATGTGAAGAAAGAGCAGGCAAGACAAATGACAGACTGTTACGTGAAGCAGTCACAAATTTATTGCATACGGTCCAACAAGTAAAAGATGACCTCTTTTGCCTTTATTAAAAGGGAGGACAGGTATTTATATTTGTCAGCATAAAGAATTGGAGAAGAAAGATTAACATTAAAATTAAGCTGAACAAATTCAAATATGTACTTTAAATAAAATGATCTTGAAATCATCCTCAGACACCAAGATTTTAAGTCACACCTTTCGTTCATTTTGACAAGTGCAATAAGTCCAACAACTTTAATTCACGGCAGATTGTGGAAGTACATTTTTTTGTCCTTTATTCGAACTAGCTCAGTATCGCTCACCAGTTTTGACATTAGAATCACTTAAACGACTGTGACCGTTTTTGCTTTTAGCAAACTGCAACGTCTATTTTGTGTCAGTAGGCTGCACTCAACACAAATTATTACTACTTTTAAATGGCAGGGTCGTCAGCACCAAATTTAAAATTTCAAATTTTCCAAGTTGCACAAGTGAACACGTAGGAGAGTAATGAGAGTGGTAGTAGGAGGAAGAGAATTTAGAAGCAACTGAGGAAGAGATCTTGTGACTTAGGAATGTTCACGCGTTGGTGATGATTGACTGTGTCGTACACCAGAACTCTACTATGCTCTTCCTCTACATTTGAAACCTGAAATGTTAATAATTGCATCGATTGTACCTTTGTTTAAATCATTCACTCAAATGTAACTGACTTGGTTCTGTAAACTCTCCCATCAAAGTATTCGAGATTCGCCGAAATTGACAACTTCCTGCTCTCATATGTTGATCCTCGTCTCTATATTTTACATATTCTTTGGCAACGCCTTTGAATTCTGTTTCAGCGGTATTTCTCACTGTACCATGATGCCAACTTACAGGAGGAATAATGGAACGGTACATATATGAGTACAATTTGACGCAGCGTCCTTATGTAGGTAGTCTTCTGGGCTGTCATTAAGACATATGCTCACTGGCGGACACCAGTTAGGCAAATGATCCACGACACTTGCCAGTTCGACTTTACAAAGCGGATGGACGGAGGACTACTGAAATATAATCTTCCGATTTTCGATACCTTTTAATTTCCTTCATCGGTATCTAATTGTTTTATTTATTTAATATTCACTATTTACTTACTATTTTTACCAGACTATCTCGTCAGTAAAAAATACCTTGAGAATGCAATAAGGATTTTTGGAAAACTTTCTTCGAATTATAATGATTCTTACTTTCAATTGCAAATAGATTTTCACGTGAAAAATGTTTTCGAGAGTAAAGAATGGCTTCACGTGTATGGAAACAAATTTGCAATTTTCAAAGTTCGATGGTTTGTCTTTAGTGCGAGCTTATTCTGAGCATCAAATTCTCGGATGATACTGTATTTTCAAGGGGATTGAAACATCTTTATTTCCCTTAAGGCTTTAATTGCCAAATTCTAGATTTTCCTCTTATTCTAATAATTATATAAACAAATAAATAAATTGTATATGCCCCATTTCAAACACCGACGAATTAGTTCACCAAAGACCATTTGGAATTTTCAAATAACAAAACGACACATTTGTTGACAATTTCTTTTTATAAAAGTGGGAAACAAATTTATGCAATGATCTTTGCAAAATTTTTAACTAGGCAATGGAAAAAGAACTGATTTTGACATGAAAGCCACTGAACCAGCTGAAGTCGTTGATGTGAGCAATGCAGACGAGGAATTAGGTTGGAAAGAGTTGGATGGAGATTCAGGGGTTGATGGAGTTGTCTCAGCTGTGGAGTTTGTTGTAATTGACGTGTCCGTTGCTGCTGAACTTTGATCTGAAACTTGGCCATTGCCAGCAAAGACTACGACGACAAATAGCAGCAGAAAGTGAGAGGGATACATTTTAATGATAATAAAGTATTAAATATTTTAGTTTACCTCTCTACAAGTGGCAGATCCAATAGAAGTTCACGCAAGTCATTAAAATTACGTTCTTCGAAGCAAACTGGGTTGTTCACCAGATTCCTTATGGGCTCCTCCGACATAGTTGAAAATTAAACTGTTCATGATGTCATTATCTGTTCTTCTGTTTAATAATTCACTCAAAAGTAACTCCCACGGTTGTGAAAACTCTCCCATCAAAGTATTCATATAAAAGCCACATTACATAGACGCAAAACATATCCAGATAAATTGATATTCTAACTGACAGTACCTCATCAAAGTGGATACTGAGAATTATTTGGGGAAACCAATCCGACTAAATCGAAAATCACCTGCGGTAAAAGATTTTACCGGTTGCATATTTTAAAGGGTGGCAACAGCCAAGATGGGCCTTATCGGTCAGCACTTATCTCCAACGTCTAAAAGTTGGAAAAATTGGTACTAATTGGAAATTACATTTCTAATATTTGTCAACTATATTCATTTTGGAGAATAAAATATACCCTGTTCTCGGCGCATTTAATTTCACTATCAGACTCCATTACGGACTAATAACTTCTACATAAATACTTCGTTGACAGAGTTATCTCCATCAAGACAGTTAATTTTGTGTGAAGGATTTATATATCGAAGGAGAAATTTGGGGATCTGGTGAACAACTCAGTCAATCATCGCTAACGCATTAACAATCCTATTACTTCTAACTTCCCTTCCATTCGTGCAGACGGGTATTATTTGGCATCTCCAATCATCTACGAATGTGAAAAGGAATAATTGAAATTGTGAATTGGGCAAAGCAAAAGAAGTGACTCTCGAGACATTGTTGAATTTATATCTAAACGACGGGTTGTTGAGTTGTTGTGTAGGTGATCGAGTTATATTAAGACCGATATTAGAAGACACTAATTGATCTCAACCACAACATTTATCACCGCTGTTAAGATGCACATTTCATCACATTACCAAATTCCATTCAGATAATCTCTTCAAGTCTGACTTGTGGTATCACTAAATTCTATTCGAAGAGCAAATCCTGTTTCATCTGTCTAGATTGTCTCCAAATTGTACGTCATTCAATTTTTAGATCTATCATGCACAGAAATCAATAGTCCATCATCGCAACTTACAAGAATTCGAAATTCAACATTTGCAAAAATTTTAAAAAATCTTTATTTTTATTTAAGTAAAATCAGTCAACCTGTGATTATATCGTTCGTACGCTTGCGTTACTTCAGGCATGGAGAGAAATGAGGTGGAAGGTGGTTCCATTTTGAAATGAAATAGAAGATTTTAATCATGACATATGTTGAAATTGTTGTTTGACTGCCGAAGTGCGCACAACCATTTCGTCTGATGGAAAATGTTGCCTAAACTTCCCACTTACCTCCAACCAGATCTTAAGAAGTGAGTGGTACCGGTTGCAGTGATTTGTCCAATGGCGATTTCATTGAATTTGAAATAATTTATATGACTTACTTGAACTGCTCTTGAGTCAAACGGCAATTGTTACGTTCAAATTTCAAGAAGAAAGAGAAGAGAAGAGACAGAAGAACGGGATCTAAGAGTCAGTTGCGGTATCCTAAAGAGAAGGGCACATTATAGCAAGTCTAAAGGTTGCTTTAATATTGCACACAAATTGAATTTTCAATTATAATTTTATCAAATAGATTATTGAATTATGTGTATATTTTTAAAAATGATGTAACATGGTTTTGCATAAATATTTCAGTAAAAAAAGGTTCCTCTTGGAAAGAGTTCAATTGTGTGAATAATTTGAAACAATTTTAAATCTTAATCACCAAGTACGTCGGCGGAGCCAAGTAGAGATCTGGAGAAAATTCAGTCCATCATCGCCAACGCATGAAACACTTCTTTCAATTCCACACCCAATTGCTCAACTACTTTTCAAGCTCTGTCTCTGCCAATTCCACCTTTCCTACGTCGCTACGTCTGCGAAGGCGGAATTTGGAAAGTTTGAAATTATAAATTTAGGAAAGTAAATCGAAATTATAATTTAATTTCAAAAAAGTGATACATTTATATATTCAATTAAATTAACGAGATGCCAAGGGGAAGAATGGTTAATGGGAAGGAGAACTCATACGAAACTAACGCGATGTAGTAATTACAGTCTCCCTCAGTAGATAAGGAAGATTTGCATAAGCATCTCGAGGTTGGAAATGAGAATTCATTTCAAGTTATAGACATGACCCATTTACGAACATGTGTACACGAGGATCCTAATGATCAGTTGCTTGGTCAAGTCTGAGATGCTGGTGACCACAACTACTGATGCCTATAGTTTGGTGGATCTACAAACTTCATTGTCAGTGATTATTTGATATCCACTGCACAGAGCTAAAGCATAATAGAATGGGACCTTCCGAAAATCTCCGATGGTACGCAAAAGTGATTTATTTTCACTAACACCACGATGGTTGTGCTGCTCTCTACAAGGGATCGCCAAATGGGCACAGCTTAGGTGCAGGATAAGTATAAGTTTAATAAATAAATGTAAGCTTAAACTGGATATCGAATTGGAGGATGATATTGAATTTCTAAAGTGATTGAAAAAGTTCATTTCTTATGAGATTCCACTAACCAATTTTGGTGCTTCTTTTCTATCATTAAATAAACAAATGATTAATTTATTTAAGTCCCATTTCAAAAATCTACGAGCTAATTCACCATAAATCTTTTCGAATGTTCAAAGAGCAAATGGATACATCTGTTGACAATTTATTTACAGGAAAGTGGAAACTTAATTTATGCAATGCTCTTTACAGAACCTTTAGCAAGGCAATGGAAAGAAGAACTGATTTTGACATGAAAGCTACTGAACCAGCTGAAGTTGTTGATGTTGTGGGCGACGACTGTGAAGAAGTAGGTTGTGAAGAGGTGGTTGGAGATGTAGATGCTGATGCAATTGTCGAAGTTTTGGAGGTTGTTGAAGTTGGGGTGACAGTTGTTGTACTGGAAGTTGTAGTTGGGTCTGGATTACCCAAGACTACGGCAACAAATAGCAGGAGAATTAGTGAACGGCACATTTGAAAGATGATCTAAGATTACACAGTTCATACTACGCTGATCGCACTACTTATAACTTGCTCCACAAGTAGGAGGTTCAATGGAAGTTCATCCACGTCATTTAACAAAAATATCTTGAAGCAGACTGAAAAAGGCATTTTGACAATCTCATCTATTGCACGTTTATGAAGTGCTCCACAAATTTTAATTCTTATAGTGTTGTAAGTTAAAATTGTGCTGCCATCATTTTAAAACGCACCCTTCATTCATGTTTCCTTCTTCCGTTTTTCACACTGCATCAAATAAAGTAGAGACCTTTCAACAATGATTTCATTTTGAAAACACCGAATTCGACAAGAGAAGTGTTATTTAAATCTACAGGAACATTTTTTAAATAATGCGTACATTAAATAAGCAGAGTAATTATTAATTCAAATCGATCCGTTCAATTAAATTTCTCTGAATATGAATACGCATTTATTTCTATGTGCAACAAAGTAAGTGAAGAAAAGTGTCAGTAAAAGTACCTTCCCTGAATAAATTTCCAATTTGCAATGTGAGATGAATTGATGGACTGTGGATTCACCTTCCACACGATACTTTTAACTGCTGTTAAAGCAACAAATGTATCGTCCTGCTCTTTGAACATTCCAAAAGAATTAATTGGTAAATTTCTGAAATGGGACTAATATAAGTAAGTCATTTGTTTATTTAATGATAGAAAACAAGTACCAAAATTGGTGAGTAGCAAAGAGAAATTTTTCCATTTGAAAATGGAAACCTCTTGATAAAAAGACTTTTTCAATCACATTCGAATTTCAATATTATCTTCCAATTCCATGTCCAGAGGAAGCTTAACATGTACATTATATATGCATACACTTATCCTGCACATAAGCTGTGCCCGTTTGGTGATCCCTTGTAGAGAGCAGCACAACCATCAGAGATTTTCAGAAGGCTCAACTTTATTATGTTTCAGTTCTGTGCAGTGGATATCAAATAATCACTGACAGGGAAGTTTGTGGTCTCTAACATCTCAGGCTTGAACCGGTAACTGATCACTAGGATCCCCTTGTACAAATGTTCGCAAATGGACCATGTCTATAAGTTGAATTGAATTCTCGTTTCCGACCTCGAGATAATTTTGCATATCTTCTTTATCTACTGAAGGAGACTGTAATTACTACATCGCGTTAGTTTCATCATTTTTAAAAATACAAACACATAATTCAATATTCTATTTAAGAGTTTCCCATTGAAACAAATTACAATTCAACATTCAATATTAAAGCAACCAGAGGTACGTACTGCATCGATAAATCGATTTATATTGTACGCTAATGTAAATAAATTCGTTCGAAGAGAGGAGAAGTAGAAAAGTATGACAAAATTAAGGAATTATTTTAGGAAAACTATTCTTTTCTTAGATGTAACAAGACTCAATTCGGGAAGTGCCAACCCCACGCAGATAAAATCTACTCAGTTACTTTTCCGGAAGAACCGCAAGTTTACAATAAATGTGAAGGTAACCTTTACAAAAATATTTCGGTCCGGATGAATAAAGATGCAAAACGAATGATAAATGTGGAGATTCTTTCCTAGGAGTGGTAAGTGGTATCGGCCTGTTGAAGCACAGTAAATTACCGCATTTGGAAAGCATTCAATTCAAACCTCCAGCCACTACCTAGGACGACCACAGTTTCAGCTTACAATTGAAATCACGTGCAACTTCACTAACGATCACGGCATAATCGGTCAGATACTTGTCAACCAAGGGCATTGGACATCTAGCCACGTAATTTTAAAACTTGATGAATAGTTTACGAGTGGAAAAGTTATTAAACCCAATATGCAAGCACAGCAAACTTGACATGGAGGTGGAGATGGAGGTGGAAAGTAGGTGAATCGAAGAAGAGATTATGGCAAGTGGATTCACTTTGGAGATATCTCTTTGCCATCTGATTCCAAATATTGGGAGAGACGAATAAAAGGCAAAAATTGATTAGGAAGGAAATGCGAAAATCCATTTATCAATCCTCATCATCGAATACGTCGGTGGGAATTTAAGATGTGGCGAAACGGTAGTCAATCATTGCCAGCACATCATTCATCTGACTAAGCAACTTTAATGATTGGCGGGAAGCTAACGAGAAGAATAGACATTGAAAGCACAACACAGACGACAATATAATCATGTAAACCCAACAAATGATAAGTGGGAGGGGAAGAGAAGAACACTTTCAGCAACGTCGAGATATCGACGGATTTACTTCTACAATTCTGCAATTTCCATTTCAGTATTTATAGAATAGGCACCTCATGTTCCAAAATTCGAAATTCATGCATCGTACGTGACCTTGCAGCAAATTCCTTCTGCGATGTTCAGTGCTTAAGATATGGTCGGGTGTAAATGAGGGTTTTGCCAACCTTCAATTTCGCGACTATGCGCCAATTAAAACAGCCGCTTAATGGTATAATCACACGGAGATGAATTTTTAACCGAATAAAATAAAGGTGTTTTGCTGTTTTGCATTTTTACTTATTTCGATGTGGAAAAATTAATATTTCAACCACTTTTAATAAAATTGGATAGGTGTAAATATAAAAAAGGATTGATCATTGTATTTGATGAAGAATAACAATGCTTGGGGAATACTGTTCAAAGAAGGCGGAACCTCAAAGATAATAGTTAGAGTACCCGTTTCCAGTTTCGATGTTATTACTACTTACCTGTGACGAATATTGCACAATTGACGAATCCGGATTTGGTCATCGTCACCAAGGCACATACAACGCCGAGTTCAGATGATATATTTTACATACGTGCCATGTCTGTTGCAAGAATCTTCCTGGAGGGTCACATTTCTGAAAATAACCTTCGGTTAGACCTCATCACTTAAGGATATTTTATGCGTCGGCGATGTTAGACGTCACTCTCTGCTTTACTCCTTCGACATAGTTGATCATTTACATTTAAAACTGATTTATTTATGAATTTCTTGAGAACTGTATTCCTCAACCCCATAAAATACATTCTGAGATAATTCAATATGTTTCAACAATTTAAAATTCTTCCATTTCTAATGAAGATGGAGAGTAGCAGATTTAAAGAGGAGAAAAAACAAGTAGACATACTTTCGAAATACTTCTTTGTTGACTGATGGTAAGTATTGAGACAGACGAAAAAACGGGAATAGCATATTAGTCAGGAAAGGCGAAATTCCTTTTAAAATCCTAATCATCGAATATATCTGGGCGAATTTAAGATGTAGAGAAGACGCAGTCAAAAATCGTCAGCTCATGAATTTCCCTCGTTGCACTTGGTTTCATCTGCTACTTTGAGATTCCTCTGTATCAATTTTGCATAAAGTCCTAAGTGGAATTTCGTGGTAGAACTCCTA
>CAADRB010000103.1:183476-195895 GCA_900708905.1 Hymenolepis diminuta
AAATTGAAAATCATCCGCTGTAGAAGATTTTAATGGTTGCATATTTTAAAGAATGGCCCATTTAATTTCACTATCAGATTCCATTACGAACTACTAGCTTCTACATAAATAATTCGTTGGCAGAGTTATCTCCATCAAGACAGTTAATTTTGTGTGAAGGATTTATATATCGGAGGAGAAATTTGGGGATCTCTTGAATAACGCAGTCAGTCATCGCCAACGCGTGAACTTTCCTAAGTCACAAGATCTCTTCCTCAACTGCCTCTAAATTCTCTTCCTCCCACTACCACTTTTATTACTCTGCTACGTGTTCAATCGTGAAAATTGGGATATTTGATTTTTAAAATTTCACGTTGACGACTCTCCCATTTAATAGTAATAATAATTTGTATTGTATACGTCCTATCAACAGAAAATAGACGTAGCAGTTTACTAAAAGCAAAACTGCTCACAGTCTTTCAAATCATTCCAATGTCAACATTCGTAGACGATATTGAACAATTTCGACTAAACAGTCATGTTTGTACCTGATTGCTTCTAAATGTGCTCAGCACGAACAAGTTTGCCTCGGGGTAGCATGGTCAGAATTGTAGACGGGTATTATTTGGCATCTCCAATCAGTTACGAATGTGAAAAGGAATAATTAAAATTGTGAATTGGGCAAAGCAAAAGAAGTGACTCTTGAGACATTGCTGCATTTGTATCTAAACGATGGGTTGTTGAGTTGTTGCGTAGGTGATCGAGTTATATTAAGACCGATATTAGAAGACACTACTTGATCTCAACCACAACATTTATCACCGCTGTTAAGGTGCACATTTCATCACATTACCAAATTCCACTGAGATAATCTCTTCAAGTCTGACTTGTGGTATCGCTTAATTCTATTCAAAGAACAAATTTTGTTTCATCGGTATAGATTGTCTCCAAATTGTACGTCATTCAATTTTTAGATATATCATGCACAGAAATCAATAGTTCATCATCGCAACTTACAAGAATTCGAAATTCACCATTTGCAAAAATTTTGCAAAATCTTTGTTTTAATTTAATTAAGATCAATCAACCTGTGATTATATCGTTCGTACGCTTGCGTTACTTCAGACATGGAGAGAAATTAGGTGGAAGTTGGTTTCATTTTGGAATGAAATAAAATATTTTCATCATGACATATGTTAAAATTGTTGCTTGACTGCCGAAGTGCGCACAGCCATTTCGTCTGATGGAAAATGTTGCCAAAACTTCCCACTTACCTCCAGCCAGATCTTAAGAAGCGAGTGGTACCGGTTGCAGTGATTTGTCCAATGACAAATTTCACTGAGTTTGAAATAATTTATATGACTTACTTGAACTGCTCTTGAGTTAAACGGTAATTGTTACGTTCAAATGTTAAGAAGAAAGAAAAGGGAAGAGACAGAAGAACGGGATCTAAGAGTCAGTTGCGGTATCCTAAGGAGAAGGGCACATTATAGCAAGTCTAAAGTTTGTTTTAATATTGCACACAAATTGAATTTTCAAATGTAATTTTTTTAAAATAGAATATTGAATTATGTATATATTTTTAAAAATGATGTAACATGGTTTTACGTAAATATTCCAGTAAAAAAAGGTTCCTCTTGGAAAGAGTTCAATTGTGTGAATAATTTGAAACAATTTTAAATCTTAATCACCAAGTACGTCGGCGGAGCTAAATAGAGATCTGGAGGAAATTCAGTCCATCATCGCCAACGCATGAAACACTTCTTTCAATCCCACACCCAATTGCTCAACTACTTTTCAAGTTCTGTCTCTGCCAATTCCACGTTTCCTACGTCGCTACGTCTGCGAAGGCGGAATTTGGAAAATTTGAAATTATAAATCTATTAAGGAAAATCCATTTTAAAATTTAATTTCAAATGAATNNTATATATATATATATATATATATATATTCAGTCAAATAAACGAGATGACTAGAAGGGGAATAGTTATTAGGAAGGAAAACTCGAACGAAACTAACAAGATGCAGTAATTAGAGCTTCCTCGAGTAGATAAAATAGATTTGCATAAGCATCTCGAGGTTACGTGGTCAAGTCTGAGATGTTAGTTATCAAAACTATTGATGCCTATAGTTTGGTGGATTTACAAACTTCATTGTCAGTGATTATTTGATGTCCACTGCACAGATCTGAAACATGATAAAGTGGGGCCTTCTGAAAATCCTCGATGAAACTCATAAATATTTATTTTCACTAACATTACGATGGTTGTGCTGCTCTCTACAAGGGATCACCAAACGGGCACAGCTTAGATGCAGGATAAGAATATGTATATAATGTACATGTTAAGCTTCCTCTGGACATGGAATTGGAAGATAATATTGAAATTCGAATGTGATTGAAAATAGTCTAGTTATCAAGAGGTCTCCATTGTCAAACAGAAGAATTCCTCTGTGCCACTCACAAATTTTGGTACTTGTTTCATATCATTAAACAAACAAATGATTAACTTATATAAGTCCCATTTCAAACATCTACGAATTAGGTCACCACAATTCATTTGGAGTGTTCAAGGGGCAAAACAATACATCTATTGATAATTCATTTATTGGAAAGTGGGAAAGTAATTTATGCAATGGTCTTTACAAAACCTTTAACAAGGTAATGGAAAGAAGAACTGATTTTGACATGAAAGCTACTGAGCCAGCTGAAGTCGTTGATGTTGTGGGCGACGACTGTGAAGAAGTAGGTTGTGAAGAGGTGGTTGGAGATGTAGATGCTGATGCAGTTGTCGAAGGTGTGGAGGTTGTTGAAGTTGGAGTGACAGTTGTTTTACTTGAATCTGAAGATATATTTGGATCACCCAAGACTATGGCGACTATTAACAAGAGCACTAGTGAACGGCACATTTGAAAGATAATCTAGGGTTACATATTTCATATTACGTTGATAGCACTACTTATACCTTACTCCACAAGTAGGAGGTTCAATGGAAGTTCATCCACGTCATTTAACAAAAATATCTTGAAGCAGACTGAAAAAGGCATTTTGACAATCTCATCTATTGCTCACTTATGAAGTGCTTCAAGAATTATATTTCTCATGGTGTTATGAGTTGAACTTGTGCTGCCATCATTTTTAATACGCACCCTTTATTCAGGTTTCCCACTTCCCTCTTCCGTTGTTCCATACTGCATCAAATAATGTAAAGACCTTTCAAAAATGACTTCATTTTGAAAACACCGAATTTGACAAGAGAAGTGTTATTTCAATAGATAGAAACATTGTGTAAAATAATTGCCATCATTCATTTTATGTAATGAGTACATAAAAGGAGTGAAGTAATTATTATTACAATTCGATCCATTCAATTAAATTTCCCTGAAAATGTATTTGCAGTTCTTGCTATGCGTAGCAATGGAAGTGGAGAAAAGGGTCAGTGGAGAAACGCCATTAACACACTTAAAATGAATAAGAGTCCAATTTGCAATTTGCGAAGTGAATGGTTGGACTGCAGATGCTCCTTCCACATGATACTTTTAACTGCTGTTAAAGCACACATTTCATCAAATTTGTAAGCATAGTTCAGACGGTCTCTTCACGTTTCACTATTGCTAAGACCCGTTTGTACTCTAAAAACAAATTTAATTAACGGGAATTCAATTCCATCTTGATTTATGCATTCAATTAGGGACGAGGAGAGTTGCCTGTTTCTAAGGAATCAAAAGTATGCCATATACACATTTCTTCTGTACATGTTTTGATAATGACGTATAATGTAATACACTTATTTGAATAAAATTTAGTAAAATTGTCAAAAATCATGCATTTCCATCGACAAATTTTAAATATTACTTTTACATTCTTTTTCTCCGATTGATGCTTTCCTCAACCGACATGGCTGTTGCACCACACAACCCACTACAATTTTAACTTTTCCAGAAATTGTATCTCAACGTCCGGCTTATTACTTCTTCATAAATCACAGTTAAGAAGTTGAATTCCGTTTCGGAACGCGAAGTATCGCTTCATATTTGATTTGATTCTCTAATCAAATAGTATTATTTTTGTTATTATTTAAGTCAGGCAGGCGACACATTAAAAAAAAACTCCCGATGAAATCTGAATGACAATCTGATCGATAGTATCTCATCGAAGTGGATAATGTTTACAAATTTGATGAAATGCTCCTCCTACTTGTGGAGCAAGGTATAAGTAGTGCTATCAACGTAATTTGAAATGTGTAACCCTAGATTATCTTTCAAATGTGCCGTTCACTAATTCTCCTGTTAATAATTGCCGTAGTCTTGGGTGATCCAACCTCATCTACAACTTCAAGTACAACAACCGTCACTCCAACTTCAACAACCTCCACAACTTCGACAACTGCATCAGCATCTACATCTCCAACCACCTCTTCACAACCTACTTCTTCACAGTCGTCGCCCACAACATCAACAACTTCAGCTGGTTCAGTAGCTTTCATGTCAAAATCAGTTCTTCTTTCCATTGCCTTGCTAAAGGTTCTGTAAAGAGCATTGCATAAATTTGTTTCCCATTTTATAAAAACAAATTGTCAACAAATGTATCGTTTTGCCCTTTGAAAATTGTAAAAGAATTAGGATGAATTAATTCGTAGATGGCTGAAATGGGACTTATAAAAATTATTCATTTGTTTACTTAATTATTAGAATCAGAGAGAAATTCTAGAATTTGGCAATTAACTGATCGGTATTATTGTAGTGTATACATGTTCGAAAATGGGCCACATTAATCATAAATTTATATTGTTAATCATATAATTTGGGGTTCAAATGGCTGTATCTATCAGAGCACACATTCAACTTTGCAGCCCTCACTTTATATTTGCCGGCAGCAAGTTCTGACCTTTGTGGGTCAATTCCATCGTTAAATATTTTGTAAAGAGCATTGCATTAAATAGTTTTATTAAACTGATACCCACTTTCCTGTAAATAAATTGTCAACAAATGTATTGTCCTGCTCTTTGAACATTCCAAAAGAATTAATTGGTAAATTTCTGAAATGGGACTAATATAAGTAAATCATTTGTTTATTTAATGAAAGAAAACAAGTACCAAAATTGTTGAGTAGCAAAGAGAAATTTTTCTATTTGAAAATGGAAACCTCTTGATAAAAAGACTTTTTCAATCACTTTAGAAATTCAATATCATCCTCCAATTTGATGTTCAGCTTGAGCATACCATATGCATTATTAAACATACACTTATCCTGCACATAAGCTGTGCCCGTTTGGTGATCCCTTGGAGTGAGCAGCACAACCATTGTGGTGTTAGTGAAGATAAATCATTTTTGCGAACCATCGGAGATTTTCAGAAGGCTCCACTTTATTATGTTTCAGTTCTGTGCAGTGGATATCAAATAATCACTGACAAGGAAGTTTGTGGTCTCTAACATCTCAGGCTTGAATCGGTAACTGACCGGTAACTAGGATCCCCTTGTACATATGATCGCAAATGGACTATGTCTATAAGTTGAATTGAATTCTCGTTTCCGACCTCGAGATAATTATGCATATCTTCTTTACCTACTCAAGGCGACTGTAATTACTACATCGCGTTAGTTTCGTATGAGGTCTCCTTCCCATTAACCATTCTTCACCTTTTCATCTCGTTTATTTGACTGAATACATATACCATTCTTTTGAAATTTAAATATAATTTCGATCTTACTTTCCTAAATTTATAATTTCAAACTTTCCAAATTCCGCCTTCGTAGACGTAGCGACGCGTGGAAGTGCTGAAGGCGGAATTGGCAGAGACAGAACTTGAAAATTAGTTGAGCAATTGGGTGTGGGATTGAAAGAAAAGTTTCATGCGTTGGCGGTGATGGACTGAATTTTCTCCAGATCTCTACTTGCCACCGCCGACGTACTTGGTGATTAAGATTTACAATTGTTTCAAATTATTCACACAAATCAACTCTTATCCAGAAGAAAATTTTTCAATGAAGCATTCACAAAAACCATGTTACATCATTTTTAAAAATATACACATTATTCAATATTCTATTTGAAAAAATTACAATTGAAAATTCAATTTGTGTGCAATATTAAAGCAACCTTTAGACTTGCTATAATGTGCCCTTCTCCTTAGAATACCGCATTAATTACAAACACGATCCCACAGCACAACAATACATAACGCTCATACCAGAGGTACGTACTGTATCCATATATCGATTTATATTGTACGCTATTTACAACCGTAATGTAAATAAATTCGTTCGAAGAGAGGAGAAGTAGAAAAGTATGACAAAATTAAGGAATTATTTTAGGAAAGCCATTATTTTCTTAGATGTAACAAGACTCAATTCGGAAATTGCGAACCCCACGCAGATAAAATCTACTCAGTTAATTTTCCAGCAATAACGGCAAGTTTACAATAAATATGAAGGTAACCTTTACAAAAATATTTCGGTCCGGATGAATAAAGATGCAAAAAGAATGATAAATGTGGAGATTCTTTCCTAGGAGTGGTAAGTGGTATCGGCCTGTTGAAGCACAGTAAATTACCGCATTTGGAAAGCATTCAATTCAAACCTCCAGCCACTAACTAGGACGACCACAGTTTCAGCTTACAATTGAAATCACGTGCAACTTCACCAACGATCACAGCATAATCGGTCAGATACTTGTCAACCAAGGGCATTGAACATCTAGCCACGTAATTTTAAAACTTGATGAAGAGTTTACGAGTGGAAAAGTTATTAAACCCAATATGCAAGCACAGCAAACTTGAGATTGAGATGGAGATGGAGATTAGGAGAAATGAAGAAGAGATTATGGCAAGTGGATTCGCTTTGGAGATAACTCTTTGCCAACTGATTCCAAATATTGGGAGAGACGAATAAAAGGCAAAAGTTGATTAGGAAGGAAATGCGAAAATCCATTTGTAAGTCCCTATCATCGAATACGTCAGTGGGAATTTAAGATGTGGAGAAACGGTAGTCAATCATTGCCAGCACATCATTCATCGAACTGAGCAATTTTAATGATTGACGGGAAGCTAACGAGAAGAAAAGACATTGAAAGCACAACACAGACGACAATATAATCATGTAAACCCAACATATGATAAGTGGGAGGGGAAGAGAAGGATACTTTCAACTACATCGTAATATCGACGGACTTACTTCTACAATTCTACAATTTTCTTTTCAGTATTTACAGAATAGGCACCTCACGTTCCAAAATTCGAAACTGACGTATCGTACGTAGCATGGCAGCAAATCTCTTTTGCGATGTTCAGTACTTAAGATTTGGTGGGGTGTAAATGAGGGGTTTTGCCAACCTTCAATTTCGCGACTATGCGCCAATTAAAACAGCCGCTTAATGGTATAATCACACGGAGATGAATTTTTAACCGAATAAAATAAAGGTGTTTTGCTGTTTTGCATTTTTACTTATTTCGATGTGGAAAAATTAATATTTCAACCACTTTTAATAAAATTGGATAGGTGTAAATATAAAAAAGGATTGATCATTGTATTTGATGAAGAATAACAATGCTTGGGGAATACTGTTCAAAGAAGGCGGAACCTCGAAGATAATAGTTAGAGTACCCGTTTCCAGTTTCGATGTTGCTACTGCTTACCTGTGACGAATATTGCACAATTGACGCATCCGGATTTGGTCATCGTCATCCACTGCCGATTCAACGCCGAGTTCAGATGATATATTCTATATACGTAACCATGTTTGTTGTAGGGATCTTCCTGGAGAACACATTCCCGAAAACAAATTTCGTTTATATCTCGTATAAATAGTAAACAAAATTGGTTATCTCAAATTCAAAATTAAAAGTGTGCCAAAAATTTAAATATCTTCGATTATCAATTACTACGAATGGATTTTGAATACAAATTCTCCCATTAATTTATTTTTGATGCGAACAAAATATTTTAAACAAAAGAGAAATTCCATTTTTCGGGTGAATTTATTATAAATACATAAGTGTTATAATTCCCATTTCAGACATTTACGAATTATTTAACCATAATTCATTTCGAATGTTCAAAAAGCAAAATGACACATTTTTTGACAAATTATTTATATGGAAATGAAAAGCAATTTAGTCGAAGGAATTCTAAGCCGTGATGTTCACAAAATCTTAAATAAGAAAATGGAAAAAAGAGCAGATTTTGACATGAAAGCTACTGAACCAGCTGAAGTCGTTGATGTTGTGATCGATGACTGTGAAGAAGAAGATTGTGAAGAGTCGGGTGGAGCTGCAGAGGGTGGTGAATTTGTCACAGCTGCGGATGTTGTTGGACTTGTCGCAACTGTGGTGGTTTCTGTAGTTGACGTGTCCGACGTTGCACCTTGACCACCGTTAGCCAAGACTGCTACGACAAATAGAAGCAGACAGAGAGAGCGAAGCATTTTAATGATAATAAAGTATTAAATATTTCAGTTTACGTTAATCGCTTATTATATATCTTTCTCTACGAATTGGAGGTCCAATAGAAGTTCACCCGCGTCATTAAACTCACGTTCTTAGAAGAAAACTGAAAAAGAATTTTAACAATGTCATCTATTGCACAGTTATGAAGTGCTTCACTAATTAGTTGTCTCATGGTGTTGTAAGTTTAACTTGTGCAGCCTCATTTTTAATGCGCACTCTTCATTCATGTTTCCTTCTTCCGTTTTTCCACGCTGCATCAAATAATGCAAAGACCTTTCAACAACGACTTCATTTTGAAATCACCGAATTTGATGTTCAATTACCGGTAATATCAGAGAAATGGAAGTGATGGATGTCTCTTTCGAACAAATCCTTGTAAACGGTCATGACATATTTGAGGCTGTATAGGGACATTACTTGTAATTGAGTGCCATTCAGATTGCACTGGTAGGAATAATTTAATGCCGAGACGAAATTCAACTTCTTAACTATGATGTATTGAGAATTAATAAGTGGTATGGGGTGCTGAAAAATGTTGAAGAAACGGAAAATTCAACCTTTTTCATGATTAGCTGTTGAGGAAATTGGTTTGACAATTTTCACTTATTTTAATGTATGAAGAGTGTGAAGTGAGCAAGAAGTTTGGAAATATTTAAGCAATCGTCAATCTTTGCTACATCTGACACCCCGTCTGAGATTCAAATTGTATGTCTGATACTATTGCGTTTTATTTTAAAAGTGGAATAAATAAATGAAAATTTTGAAATTTGGTTTGGCAGTATTTAAATTAAATTAATTTAAAGGATTATTATTCTTTCTCCCACTGCCACTCTTTTTACTCTGCTCTACGAGATAATTATTCTCCCCAACTCCCAATTTTTCTTCTCTCAATAGAAATGCAATTTCGTTCTTTATTTCCCACTGATGATAGGCACTTGATAATTATGCTTATTTGTTTAATCCGAAACCGACTGAGATCGAGCTTTGTTAATACAACCACGTTTACTATACCGCGCTCATTGCTCTTCTATGGGTTGTTAACTTCTGTGCCATACTAACGAGATTTTTTAATATTTGACTTACTAGATTACTGCCGGGTCTTCAACTTTGGTACATTATAACACAATTGGCAACACAATGGTGGACTCGATTGAAAGGGCTAAAATTGTGGTTAAAACACTCGAAGCATCATGAAACAAATGAATTTAACGAAATCTGATAAGGATCCAGAAAATTACATTAAGAACGTTGGACGGTTTCATTACGAACACCTTTTAGACATGATATTTACGACGTAGTGTGGTCGCAATCATGATGTTTACCAGAATCGAACGGCAGGATCATCGAACAAAACGGAGATGATCATGCTGCTCCTGAGGTTCAGAAAAGGCCACCACGATCTCTTTCCCTTACCACTCTCGCCAAATGAGTTGACATCTTAGAAGAAGTTTTGCAAATTTTGTGGCGATTATCACTCTTATACTCTAAAAGTATACATGGATAACAAGCAAAGATCAAATAATTAATAGATCTTTGTTTTATAAAAACACGGTGAGCGCACTGTTTCTTTTTCCAATTTTCGCATGAAGGAATTTGAAAAAAAACAAGTGAGCTGGTTTGAGAATCAGTGAAGTAATAAAATTGTAAGTTACGTGTGATAGAATATTTCCCGCAACTTACTGTAGGAAGGAGAACGCATAGAATTTAATCCAATTGTATTGTTCCATTTTTCAGTCTCCCTTATCAAGTGAGCTCAAAAAATTTTATTTAATTTTGAGATTATAAACTTCAGAATTTATATAGTTGTTAAAAGTTTGAATATTGCATTTAACATTTTACGAAAGTAATGAACTTATTAAGTAAACAAAAGATATTTATTTAAAATAATTGTTCCTGAATTTAGCAACACTTCTCGAGATTTTATTAAATTTGGGTTAAATGGGAGTATTTGGGGAGGATGGATTTGAAGCATTTGTACTGAAACTTGTCTATTGACTGGTGCTCTCTGTCTGACCAATCATATTCTGACATATCCGACTATGAGGTATACTTGCTCTTTTATATCTCCTCCAGAAAATCACCCCTGAATACCATTTAAAAATTTTTCCGTAGAAGTGAAGTTTGAGACCGGCTGAAAAGTTAAGGCTTGTGTGTGAATTTGAATGCTAACGCATAAATAAATAAACAACAGAAACCGGAGAACAAAATAAAAGATATTGGATAACAATAAATTGTAATCCAGCCCATTTTAGAAGGGAAAGAGTCAGCACCCATACGTCGTGCAAAAAAATGAACTGAGAAGTGGCATAAGTTGTTCGCAAATTTGGGTGTTGCTCACTTACAACATGCCTTAATGACCCCTGACAAGACTGTCCACACAGGCAAGCTGCGTTCATTTGCTGATCGCTTGTAGGTAAACACACGGCCTTCACGGTGCTATTGAGAATAAATTAGTTAAGCGTACCATCAGATGTTTTGCCAATGCACATCATTTGAATATACTTGAGCTCTGTGCATTGGGCACTAAATAATCATCGACAAAGAGGCTTATTGACCCCCCAAAAAATAAACACCACTACTTGTGATCTCCAGTACGTAACTGATCATTATTGTTGCAGTGTACACACGTTCACAATCAAACCATATCATATGTGATTGAAACAGGTTTATATCTTTTGAGGTCTTAATTACCAAATTGAAGAATTCCACTGTGTCGCTCACCAATTTTGGTAGATGCTTTTAATAATTAAATTGTAAAACCCATTTCAAACTTGTACGAATTATTCCATCATAATTCTTTTGGAATGTTGAGAGCGCAAAAGTAAACATTTGTTTACTTATTTTAGTTATGTCACATTGCGTTAATCGCCCTTTTCATAACTCAATGTACAATTATGAGGCCCAATGTAAGTTCACTCACGTCATTCATGCACCTCTTAGGTCGTAGAAATTGGAAAAATATACGAACTTACATTTCAATAAGGTGAGACATACATTTGAACGCAGGCTTGTCCCCGTTTCTCGGACCTAAGCTACCATCTATAAAGTGAGGCAGTACAGAATACGCCAGATTTATAAGAGAGAGAGAGAGAAATTTCAGAAATAATTTGTACATTGTGATATAAATTTAATGTGATTCATTTGGCACCTTACAAAGCTACAACTGCCCAGACTTCGAGACGAAGGAGAAGGTGGACAACCGTTGCTCAAAGTGGTCTTGAAAAAAGGGTTGACGATGTCCTGGAACAATGGCATGCTACCTGGTTAACGAAGAATTGGCGATCGAGTTGTCTCGGTGGCGGCCGCATACGAATTCCACAATTGATAATATGGAAAATATTCGGTTTGATTTACTGATTGTCACCCTCTCTTTGGTTTTTGGAACTGGGATTGTCAGATTTGTGGACAATAATTAGATCATTTTGAGAATTATAAAATGTCGGTAAGATAAAATGAAATTAGTCCATTAATGCTTAAGAATCCTTTAATCGATTTGACGTATTTTAGAGTCCTGTATCACTTTTCCTGATGCACAAGGTCCATAAGCCTCCCAAATAGCCGCCATTTCTCCATTTGTCCAACTACAGGAATTAAGCAAAGTTCCTCTTTTTAACACAAATTTGACCCAGCAAAGAAGCACTGCATTCGTGTGCATTGACAATTTTGGGCAATTACGAAATATTAACCATAAAATCAAGTTATCTTTAAAGGTCTTCTCTTAATATTCCATTTTATCCAGCTCTTCTCGCCCCAAGGTGTACATCCTATCTTTGGACTTTTGATCCAAATGGGTTCTTTTAGGCGATTTTAGTAAACGAAGGGTAAGTTGGTTGCTGGATTGGAATTCTCGAGTTCCCATTTTACATGCAACTTGGGCCCAAACCTCGAAGATAATAGTTAGAGTGCCCGTTTCCAGTTTCGATGTTATTACTACTTACCTGTGGCGAATATTGCACAATTGACGCATCCGGATTTGGTCATCGTCATCCACTGCCGAT
>CAADRB010000103.1:252805-292283 GCA_900708905.1 Hymenolepis diminuta
TTGAAACACTTGAGATAAGAATTTTGCGGATTCTCTGTGGTTATGAGTGAACATATCGGAGGCTTGATCTCAGTTATTAAGTATTCATCAGTGCCCTCGTTATTGCTGTATCTTGGTGGCAATGAAAATGACCGAAACGGGGCCGAACTTAGTGCGGGTGATTAAAACGTGAGGGCTGCAAAGGAGAATGCATTCTCTGAAATATACAAATCTATTGATACACCTTAGAATATGATTAACATGATAAATTAATGAAAGAGAACTAATATCATTTTTTTGTTACTAAAATCAATAACATATTCTATCATTAAGTTCTGGAAAGTTGAAAATAATTCATTTCAAACATTTACAAATTATTTCACCACTATTCCTTTGTAATACTCAAAGAGCAAAAGGATTCATTTATTACTAATTCATTTATGGAAAAATGAATAACAGTTTAATCGAAACAAGGCTGTTTACAAAATCTTTAACAAGACTATGGAAAGAAGAACAGATTTTGACATGAAAGCTACTGAACTAGCTGAAGTTGTTGATGTCGTGACCGATGTTGGTGAAGAAGTAGGTTGTGAAGAGGTGTTTGAAGATGGTGCAGTTGGCGAGTTTGTTGCAACTGTTACATTTGGTGCCGTACTTGTTGCATTTGTGGTTGAATTTGCATCTGCACCTGCGGCTGCCTGGGAATTACTCACGACTACAGAGACAAAGAGCAGAATAATGAGTGTTCGGTACATCTGAATGGTAATAAAGGATTAGATATTTCACTTCCCGTTAATCGCCTTATTTATATCTCACTGTACTCTCATGAGGTCCAATGGCATTTCACCCACGTCACTAAACCCAAGTTTTCTGAGGCAAACTGAAAAGACGTTTTACCAATCTGATCTATTGCACTTTTATGAAGTGCTTCACAAATATTAATACACATTATTTTTTAAATAAAACTTCACAGCCATCACTTTTAATGCGCCCTTTTCATTTCATTAGCAACTTCGATTGCGTACTTCCATTTACAATATCCATTCATCTGCATATTTCTTGCGTCTATGTGATGTAGTTTTTATGCAAATACTTCGGTAGGAAAGTTTTCTCCTCCAAGATAGTTAATCCTGAGTGAATGACTTAAACAAAAGAACATAAAGTATCATCATGAAAATTTTAATTTTAATCTTCAAATATGTTGGAGGAGCAACGCAGGGATCTAGTGAACAACTCAGATATCTGTCGAGAGAACGTGAATTCAACTTCAGACACTGAAAAATTTGCCTTCAATAAAAATTGCTCAATTCACATCTTTCAGGCACTTTGACAGGTGAAATAAGTCAAAACATTTTAATTCACAGTAGATTTACGAAGCAAATTTAAAAATTACTGTTAATTGGGAGTATCGTCAACACGAATTTTGCATGTTGCACACATAGCAAAGTAATAAAAGTGTTGGTAGGAAGAAGATAATTTAGAAATAATCGTGATAGAGATGTTGGGTCATTGTTTGTAGTATTGTTTATTCAAACACAATTAACTATCTTGGTTGAGAAAACTCTCCTGCCGAAGTATTTATAAGAAAGTCCAAACGATATTCCCACATCGAAGCAGATAATGAGTTCTAATTAAGGAAACTATTTTGGCTATATTTAATTCATCCACTGATAATTTTTTCTCAGGTTACACAGTTTAGGCAGACTGCGAGTGTCTCTGATTTTGGAAAAACTTGTTTCCGATGTGGCTGAGCAATAATTCAAATTTCCTTTCTAACAGATCAAGAGCAGAAGACAAGCATCTCAAATATGTCAACATCAGTTTTTAAGTGACCATTTACGAGGATTTGCAGAAAAGAAAGATTCCATCCTTCTATTATTACAAGTATGTCACCTACAACCGATTGGCCTTATGTTTTTAATAATTATAGTAATAGTACGATCTGATAAGAGAATCAAATCAAATATGAGGCGAAACTTTGTGTGGTTGACCGCGTAGTGATTGGCGATGTGATGGGTAGTGATGCAGAAATATTCATTAAGGAATCATTTAAAGCCTAGACGAAGTTCAACTTCCTTACCATGAGAAGGAGCCTAATGAGGCCTGATTAGCCTAGCGTTGATATTCAATTTCTGAAATAGTGCAAAATTCATTGTGTTGTGTGATGCAACAACTATGTGCGTAGAGGAAAACATTTATTGGTGGTAAAGAATGTAATGAATGTCCACCTTATTTCTGTATCAATTTACATGTCATTCACAATAAACGTACAGAAGAAATGTGCACATGTCATGCTTCTGATTCTTAAGAAACGGACAGCTCTTCTCGTCTCAAATTGTATACAGACTTCCGTCTTGAATATATCAAGATGTAATAGAATACTCTTGAATTAAAATAGTTCTTAGAATACAAAACGGGTTTATTTTCATAAATGTCGAACTGAAAAGCCAATTACTTCATCCAGGTAGAGTACCCATTACTTGATGCAGTGTTTCCGTCTATTGAAATAACATTTCACTTGTCAAGCTCGGTGACGCCGAAAATTGGTCATCGGTCATTGGTTTTTAAATTATTTGCTACGCATTTGAGCCGGAATAACAATAACGGTTGCAAAATTATCTTTCATGTGACAATGTGCTTCATAGATGTGCAATAGTTGAGATTGCTAAAATGTCTTTTCAATTTGCTTCAAAGAACTTGAGTTAGATGACGTGAGTGAGCATCTATTGGACCTCATGATAGTTCACTTGGGTATAAATAAGGCGATTAACTTAAAGTGANTGGTTCAGTAGCTTTCATTTCAAAATCTGTTCTTCTTTCCATTTTCTTATTTAAAATTTTGTAAACATCATGGCTTAGAACTCCTTCCATTAAATTGTTTTTCATTTCCATATAAATAAATTGTAAAAAATGAATCGATTTGCTCTTTGAACATTCGTAAATAGCAATAGTGGAATAATTCGCAAATGTTTGAAATGAGAATTATTCAATTTATGCATTCGTTTAATTAATTGTTAGAAGAAACCACCAAAATTGATGAGCAGCAYAKAGGAATTCTTCAATTTGWCAAGTGAAGCCTCGAGAGAAATAAACCTGTTTCAAKCGCATTTGAAATACAATACCYTCCCCTTTTTTTGACGTCCAGGATTCTCTTCGATGCTGACTATGTCAGCGAAGCTCAATATGCCATTAACGGAATTTCTCTTTGGCTTAAAATATTTTATTCGCAGCAAAAGGAACTTGAGGGGGAAATTCGCATTAAAATTCCATTCGAAATAATTGAAAAATGAAGATATCAATAATTTTGAAAAATTTTCAATTTCGAATTTGACTTATCCGCTTTTATTTACTATTTATACGTGATATTTTATAACAAATGAAAATTCAAAGCAGAAACCGGAGAACAAAATTAAAATATATTGGAAAACAGAGGAATGTTCTTTAGCAGTTGGACAGGTGCCATGTACCGTTAACATAACCCGATGTTCGCCACTAACCGCATACTTGAATGACTCCTGAAAAGACTGCCACACGTGTAGGCTGGGCGCATTTGTTGATTTCTTGGAGATAAAAGCACAATCCTCATGAGAATTAATCAATTATGCCTACCATTGGTTGTGGTTTTGGCTCCATCGTATCATCGGCTCCATTTACTATGTTCTAGCTCTATGCATTGTGCATTAAATAATCGTTGACAGCGAGATCTATCGATCCGTCAACAGTTTAAATGCACAATAATTGCTCACTAATATCTCAGGCTTGAGCATGTAAGAGACCATTACTACTGCAGTGCACACATGATCACAAACAGTCCATTCGCACCACTTTAATTGTCTTATTGTTTCTTCCCTCGGAGTTTCTATGTGGAAACTCTAAATCTGCTCAAGGAAACTGAAATTACTCCACATTGTTACCTCTATGAGTTTCCCTCCCTCTTAAATATTGTTCAAGAGGACTTCGTCCAATTCCTTTACAAATGAGTGCTAAACTCGTATAACGATATGTTCCACTCATGCTCTACCTTCAAATTCAATCGCCTAAATAATTTGCTTGAAATTTAGATGTCTATCCGAAGATGGTTATGATGGAATAGAGTATGCTTAGAACACTGCTCCAATGGTGACATCAGAATTGTGCTGATCGATTCACATACAACTGATGAGGTTTATATTGTCGGTAAAATGGAGTAGTTGTGGAGTAGAGCGGTGCGATGACGATTGAGTTGCAAAATAATATGAGTTTACTTCTTAAGAACAAGAGTGATCAGATTTTGTACAACCAATTTGGCGGTGTTTCATATCGGTCAACTACCTAACAGACTGAGACTGTTTGCAAAGTTGCCCAATGACTAATGGCCACTCTGCGCTGTTTCAAAGTAATTTATATGTCGATGAAGTAGGCGACAAAGAAATGCATATTGAATTGAAAATTTCGCCTGCCAAATTTAGGTCTGCAGTCAAATTTAAATTTCAGAAAAGGAAGAAGTGTAAACATTTTGAATTATTCCAGAATGCATATTTCTGGGTTGGGAAAGACAGTTTTAAATTGATTCATAAGTGAGAATAGTTTTCTCGTGTAAATGAGTTTATTTATGACAACATTTCATAAAGAAGTTCAAACAAGTGCATTAGCAATCTTAACAATCAACTGCGTCGGTGGAGCAAAGCAGAGAGCAGTGTCTAACGTTGCCAACGCTTGACATATCCTTAATTAATGAGGAATGATCGAGATTTGTGTTCATAAATGTGTTCCTCCAGGAAGACTCATGCAACAGACATGCACGTAGATAAAATGCATCACCTCAGCTCGGCGTTGTCTGTGCAGTAGATGACGTCTATATTGTGTCGATAAGACGCATACGGCAAAAATTATTGCTAACGCTAATTAAGAGTGTCGTCAACACGAAATTTAAAATTCCAAATCTTATAAGTTGCACACGTAGCGGAGGATTGAGTGTGGTAGTGGGAGGAAGAGAATTTAAAATCAGTTGAGGAAGAGATCTTGTGACTAAGGAAAGTCCACGCGTTGGCGATGATTGACTGGGTTGTTTACCAGATCCCCGCTGAGCTCCTCCGACATATTTAAACATTAAACTGCTTATGACTGCATTTTTTGTACCATTGATTAAATAATTCACATATAATTAACTATCCAGGTTGAGAAATCTCTTCCACTGAAGTATTTATATAAAAGCCATATTACATAGACGTGGAGAATACGCAGACAAATCGATATTCTAATTGACAGTACCTCATCGAAGCAGATAATGAGTTCTAATTAATGAAACTATTTTGGCTATATTTTGTTCATCCGTAGATAATTTTTCTCAAGTTACACAGTTTGAGCAGACTGCGAGTGTATCAAATTTTGGGAGAAGGTGTTTCCGATGTAGCTGAGCAATAATTCAAATTTTCATTTTAACAGATCAAGAGCAGAAGACAAGCATCTCAAATATGTCAACATCAGTTTTTAAGTGACCATTTACGAGGATTTGCAAAAAGAAAGATTCCATCCTTCTACTATTACAAGTATGTCACATACAACCGATTAGCCTTATGTTTTTAATAATTATAGTAATAGTACGATCTGATAAGAGAATCAAATCAAATATGAGGCGAAACTTTGTGTGGTTGACCGCGTAGTGATTGGCGATGTGATGGGTAGTGATGCAGAAATATTCATTAAGGAATTATTTAATTTCGAGCCGGAGTTCAACTCCTTAACTCTGATGTATTGACGCTGAGATTCAATTTTTTGAATAGTGCAAAATTTATTGTGTTGTGTGAAGCAACAACAATGTGAGTAGAAGATAAATCACCTATTGTTGATAAAGAGAGGCTTTAGGAAGGGTGTCAACTGGCAGTTGACTCATAGCATTTGATATCGGAGTTAGTGTCAATCAGCAGATCTAATGGTATATCATTAACGCTTAAAATAACCTAATTTCTAGAATTATCATTTATCTGGATTAAACTATCATAACCCCGCCTCGTTTGAGTTGGCGCTCTCTTATCATTCGGGTTCTGTCCCGTTGAACGGCTCATGGAAAATTCTCAGCAGAAGCCTTCTTTGTGACCATCTTTGTCGCAGTTCTAGCAGCGACGCATTCAATATGGCGGTCTTGACGATAACAACGTTCTCCACAAAATCAGCATCTTTGGAGTGACTCACTCTCATATTCGTCTGATAATTTTCGGATGGGCTGTAAGTCCCTTAGCTCGATAGATGATTGGCATTTACGGGTCCTCTCAGGTTGAACGCTGGCGGTTCATGGTCCAGCTCCAAATTCGAGTTCACAACGAGACCTCTTGACACCGAGTTTTGTTAATTGGAGTTATACCTAGCGGAACCTTGGACAGACTGTCTGTTAAGGACTATGAGAGATTAGCTAAATGTCAGGGAACTTTAAATCTCAAGTGAAAGTTTCGATAATGCTACTCGACCTCTTCGCTTGTCAAGAAAATGTATTTAATAACTTCATCATCATTTATGAAGAGCTACCAGGCTTCATGGTACCGCAAGATATAGTGTAATCACTATACGAATAGTCGCATTATTAAATTCCTATGTAATATCAAAGAACCCCGTTGTCTGCGTAGAACTTGTTTGTCTGCCATCACATTTACACCATACGGATTGAAATGGGTTCGGATACTTGTACTGTGTCGAGAAATGAGCTGCCGTCTTTGTTTTCAGCCGATATGTGGATGACGGCAATGAATTCGTCTGCTACTACGTAGCCATAAAATAATATAATGGTCTACCAGGGTTATGTCGAGAGAATATTTGAAATAATCAAATCACTCAGGCAAGCCAACCCAAGTTGTTAATAAGTAAAATAGGTTTATATACGCAACATTCTTCCTTGGAAATCAGTCATTTCTCGTCGTCGGAGTCTTAGTGTGATGGTGAAAGCTTGTGTAGCTATCCATGTGCAAGCACGCACACAAAGCGAGACCGTCTATGGACACTATATTGGAGCTCTTATGGCCAGTTAATCATTTCTAATCACCAGGTGTTGGTAGAAACCTGCTGGCTATGGCAACATGAACATACACATTTTCAGAGGAAATAAATTGAGCAGTCTAAATTGAAGTATTTATTACTTCATTTAAGCAACGTGCCCATTACTTAAAATGTATGGTAGTAATAATTTCATGTAATGTTCATGTCTGGTTAAATGACATTTCATTTACCAAATTCTGTGTTTTCATAGGTCAGTCATTGATGAAATGTCCTCACATAGCGTAGTGGAAGAATCAAATGAAAATCGGGAATGCATATCAAAATTGACGGGTGTACGAATTTTATTCAAACAACAACATGTAATAGCATATATAAAGCACTTAAAATGTGCAATGGATCAGATTCTTCAAATGCCTTTACAGTTAACTTCAAAGAACGTGAGTTTCATGACGCGGGTGAACTTCCATTGGACCTCATACTTGTACAGTAAGGTATAAAAAATCAATTGACGTAGATTGAATTATAGGCCTTTATATGTCGTTCACGCTTTCTTTTGCTATTTGCTGTCGTAGTCTTGGGTAATGGCAAGACAAATACTACTCCAAATGCAGCAATCTTCCAGAAGGGAAATCATCAACGCCCAGCTAATGTGTATAGAGGAACTGACAAGTGCCATGAACCGTTTGCAGAACTCGTGATCGCCAGTGACTACAATATATTAACGACCCCCGAAATGACTGCCTACGCAGGTATTCTGTGCCCATTTGTTGATCACTTGAAGATAAAAGCACGACCTTCAGGATTTTAGTGAAAATGAATCATATGTGCGGACCATCGGACATTTTGTCACCACAATTCACTATAATCCATTTTGCCTCTATCTAATGAGACATTAAAAACTTACTGACAATGAAATATGTGGACCCATCAAGAGATAGACATCATCACTTCCAATCACTGATATTTCAGGCTTGAGGACGAAGCAGAACATTATTGTTGTAGTGTGCATATGTTTACAAATGGAACCTGAGAGATTATCATCTTTTCCTCCCTCTGAGCGTTTATGTATGTCTTTCATTTCCTTTCATTTAACTTTACATTCTTAAATCGTGAACTTTACAATCTCAATCGGTCTAAACACCTAATGTGATAATGAGCTATCACTTAGAATTTCGATTTTCTGCATATTTTTCATGTCTATGTAATATGGCTTTTATGTAAATACTTCGGTAGAAGAGATTTCTCAACCTGGATAGTTAATTATATGTGAATAATTTAATCAATCGTACAAAAAATTTCATCATAAACACTTCAATTTTCAACTATGTCGGAGGAGCTCAGTGGAGATCTGGTGAACAACTCAGTCAATCATCGCCAACGCGTGAACTTTCCTAAGTCCTAAGATTACTTCTTCAATTGCATTTTAATTCTCATCCTCAACTACCACTCTTTCTACTCCGCTACGTATGCAATCGTGCAATTTTGATGATTAGAAATCTAGAATTTCGCACTGATGACTCTCCCATTTAACAGTAGTATTAATTTGAGTTGAATGCACCTGTTGAAGTAAATGGTCTTCGGAACTGTCCAGTTCTTGTCAACAGAAGAAATGAAAAATAAGATCTTATCAGACAGAGTCAAAAACAGCACCTTTTGTTTCTTTATTTTGTGATTCAAATAATCTAAATACGTACAGATATATGAAGACTTATATTTTCAATTGCAAATGGAAGTTTATTTATCAAATATCATCAACAGAGGAGAAGAACTCTCCGGATGCCAAAGTAAATTTGCATTTATCAAAATGCATATATTTCTGCGTGTAGTGCTCTCACAACATCAGTTGAATAGGTTTATCATGGGCATCAATGAGGAGGAGAACTGTATTGTTAATCTTATTGAAATTGATTGAATAGGTAAACCATTATTTTCGAAAGATTTCCATCTAAAAACGGAGATTCTATTAGATGAATGAAAACTCTCTTGGCGATTGACACTGATTAAATGTGTAACATGGAAACGTTTGCGTATGTGGTTAAAATGTCTCCATTGCTAAGCAAAAGCTTTACTCCAGTTACGCGCAGACTTGCCGACCGTATTCTACGTCGATGGAAACTTATGGGCACAAATGGGCAAAATATATGTTATGATAGGGAAGAAGTAATTAATTTTAATACTGGTTTTGATATAATTCCATCCACCTACACAACAGCACATCAGGTCAATGCTCAGATCATGAAGGGCCACCATATGAATGGGCGGCAATACTTGGTTGTACTCAATAACTGAATGCGAAAACATAACATTTAGGAAAAAATTTAGCGAAATTGTTAATGCACACAAATAGAGTGGTTCGTTGTTGGGCCAAATTTGTAGTAAATAGGGGAACTTTGCTTAATTCGTGTCTTTGTACAAATCTTACCGATATTTTCATAGTCCTTAGAATGATCCAATTTTCGCTGACAAATCTCACAATCCCAATTCCGAAAACCAAAGAGAAGGTGACTATCAGTAAAACAAACTGAATATTTTCCATAATATCGATTACTGGATTTGTGCGCACACACAATCGCGAGGGAGACGGGAGGATCATCAACGCCAACTTTTAAATTTTAAATTTTTCATGGCACACCATTGAACACGTAGCGGAATAATAAGAGTGGTAGTGAGAGGAAAAGAATTTAGAAGTAATTAAGAAAGAGATCTTGTGAATTGGGATAGTTTATGCACCGGTGATGACTGAATGAGTTGTTCACTAGATCCCTGCGTTGCTCCTCCAACATATTTGAAGATTTGAATTTTCATGATGGCACTGTATGTTCTTTCGTTTAAGTCATTCACTCAGGATTAACTATCTTGGAGGAGAAAGCTCTCCTACCGAAATATTAGTAAAATAACTATAAAAACTGTATAAAAACGCAAGAAATATGCACATAAATCAACATTGTAATTGGTAGTCCGTAATCGAAGTTGCTAATGAAATGAAAAGGGCGCATTAAAAATGATGGCTGTGAAGTTTTATTTAAAAAATAATGTGTATTAATATTTGTGAAGCACTTCATAAAAATGCAGTAGATGAGATAGTGAAAACGTCTTATCAGTTTGCCTCAGAAAACTTGGGTTTAGTGACGTGGGTGAAATGCCATTGGACCTCATGATAGTACAGTGAGATATAAATAAGGCGATTAACGAGAAGTGAAATATCTAATCCTTTATTACCATTCAGATGTACCGAACACTCATTCTTCTGTTCTTTGTCGCTGTAGTCGTGAGTAATATCCAGGCAAATGCAAATGCAAGTGGAAATGCAACTGCAAATGGAACAGTAACTGCAGCACCAAATGCAACTGCACTTCCAACAAGCTCGCCAACTTCACCATCTTCAAATAACTCTTCACAACCTACTCCTTCACCAACATCGGTCACAACATCAACGACTTCAGCTGGTTCAGTAGCTTTCATTTCAAAATCAGTTCTTCTCTCTATTTTCCTTTTCAAGATTTTGTAAAGAGCATTTCACAAAATTATTTCGATAAAACTGTATTTCATTTTCTGATAAATAAATCAATTTGCCAATTGAATATTCCATTCATTTTATTTCGATAAAAGTTCACATATTTCGTATATCAAAAAATTCTTATTTCCTTTTTATTATATTTTCTAATAACAAAACATTTTGACGAAAATTATTATTGAAATTGGAAGATATTGGGAAAGAGAAGGAGGGAATTCCTCAACGACCATCATCTGTGTGCCATAGGTTATGTACATAACAGGTATTCGCCAGTGAACACATGGATAAATGACCCTTCACATGGCAACATACACAGGTGGGCTGTTCTCATTTGTTGATCGCTTGGAAATAGAAGCACAATCTTCCTGGTGTTAGTGATAATAAATTATTTATACGTAGCATCGGATGTATTGTTAGCATGCTCCATTTCATATGTTTATTACTTTTGATTTGCTCATTAAGTAATCGTTGACAGTGAAGTTTGCAGATCCACCAGAAGATGAACATCATTACATGTAGCCACAAACGTTTCAGGCTTGAGCATGTAACATTCTGTTATTATCACAGTGTGCACGTCCTCACAAGTGGACCATATTAATCGGAAACTTATAATATTTATCAGAGTGGTCGTTCGGCGTTCAATTCCATTACCCGAAAGACGAATAACAATAATTGCGATGATGAATTCATAATCACTGCCATCTAAATTCTAAGGAATTCACTCATAAACAGAGAGAATTTGCGGAATTCTTATCTTATCTTATCTTAAGGCAAAATTTCAGATTTTTATTGACTTTAATTTGCCTCATTTTGTGTAAGAAGTCAATATGGTGAACAAATTGTAGAAAATCTTCTCCACATTTAAATTTAATCGCCAAATGTCTTCTCTTATCTCACAAAAGTTGATCGATTTTATCGTTATTGAAATTCCCCATTCGTGTCTGATCATTCAGGAATAATTTTGAATCTAGTGAATGAAATGATTGGGTTGTCTTTTCAAAATCACTATCGCTTCAACTTTGTTCGGCCCACATCACCAGGCAAACCAAATGCACATCATGATTTGCCAACTGTCTTTGGAGGTGCACAACGGTCGCCTCAGTAATCACCTAAGGGCAATTCGGAGAGGTGACATTAAAATACCACTTGAATACTTGGTTGCTTTTCTAAAGCAATACCGTAGTTGGATAAGCTAAATTGCATTTATTTATGTACCGTTCCATTTCTCCAACTGTAAGTTGGCATCATGGTACAGTGGAAAATATCACTGAAATAAAATTCAAAGGCGTTGCCAAAAGAATATGTAAAATATAGAGACGAGGATCAACATATGAGAGACGACCTTCGTCAATTTTGACGGATCTTGAATAATTCAAAGCCATAGGTAGAGATCGATAAATTGTTATCGTTCCTGCTTGCTCAATGTTGATGTGTAATTGGTCATCGGAAATCTATTTGAGCAAAGTGTGTACTGAATGAAATTGTGCTCAATTTATAAGGATTAACACTTTGTTGATCAGAAGCGAACTATCACAATTATTGAAATCTGCAAGTACATTTTGGAAACATTTATTATCAACAGCAGACAAACAAAGACATAATTAAAATTTCAAACACATTTTGTATGTGGATCCGAGTTATTCACCTTTGTGAGGTGTATTTTTATATCATAATTTTCAATTTAAATTATATAAAATAAAACTTCTGGAGTCGCCTCTCACGTCTTGTGAATGAAATTGGTTGGACTTATTTCACCTGTCAAAGTGTGCGAAGGGGGTGTGACGTGAGCATTAAATCTTGGCGGCAGATTTTTCAGTGTCTGAGAATGAATTCACGATCTAGTTATGGGTGCATTTTATTTAAAACAAAAATTTGTTTAACTTAATTTTGATGGTAATGTTCTTTTCAAATTATTTATGCTGACAAATATAAATACCTGTCCTTCCTTTTAATAAAGACAAAAGACATCGTCTTTGACTTGCTGGACCGTAGGCAACAAATTTGTGACTGGTTCACGTAGCAGTATGTCAGTCTCTTTCTCCAGATTCACCAAAACTATTTGAAAAGGGGAGCTTGAAAAACAATTGAATTGGTATGTTACCTGCGATAGGATATGTCCTGTTACTTGATTTAATGAAAAGCAGATACAATTTAACCTCACTATATTTTTCCAATGTCATGCTCCCTTATCAATTGAACCTTAAATATTTAATTCAATTTCTAAATAGTTACTCTAAAATTATCAAATTCCATTCAAGTATTTCATTCAAATGGGGAGGATGGATTTGAAGCATTTGTACTGAAACTTGTCTATTGACTGGTGCTCTCTGTCTGACCAATCATAATCTGCCGCATCCGACTATGATGTATATCGATATCAACAATTTATTCAATCTCCTTCCGAAAATCGCAACCAAATAGCACTTCACATTACAGCAGTAAAAGTTTGTTTTGAGACCGAATAAAACGTTGACGCTGATGAGGGTAATTCAATGTATATGCAGGTTTGAATTGATTGCCTAAAGCTAGAGATTCGAGAATGTAACAGTCAACTGGGAAGATATGAAAGACATATATAAACTCTTGGAGAGGGAAAGAGATAATTCAATTTTTTTTGCAGGTATGTCTCATTTGTGAACATGTGCACTGTGTCCGTTCTTCTTTACATTGTTCATGGGCGTGAGGGATTCCCGTCCAGAAGACTGCTGAATTACCTTAATCCGTTTTCTCAACGGTTTCTGACTTGATAAACTGGTTTTTCCAAAATATCTCGGTATTACTAAATTCGTATAACTGCATATAGTGTTTTGATGATATATCCAGTGTAAACTTAATTTGAACATCAAAGAGGAGGAAGATATTGTATTTCTAAAGTGATTGAAATAGGATTATTTCTCTTGGGGTTTCCATTGCCAAACTGAAAAATTCCTCTCTGTTGCTCACAAATTTTGGTAGATGCTTCTAATAATTAAATAAGCAAATGATTAAATTCTAAAATTCCCATTTCAAACGTTTACGACTTATTCCATTATAATTCTTTTGGAATGTTCAGTGCGCAAAAATAAGTATTTGTTTAATAATGGTACAAAAGGTGTTATGGGGACTCCGATCCATCAGAAACAACAATAAAAAGTTGGTTTGCTGACTTCAAACGTGATCGTAGAGACACCGATGAAGCAGAACGCAGCGGACGTCCAAATGAGGCGGTAACACCAAAAAACATTTTAAAAATCCACAAAATCGTTTTGAATGATCGAAAAGTGAAGTTGCGTGAGTTAGCTGACATCGTAAAGATATCAAAAGAACGTGTTGACTTTATACTGCATGAGCATGTGACTATGAGAAAGCTCTATTCAATGTTGGTGCCGCGTTTGCTCACTGTTGATCAAAAACGAGAACGCATTGATGATTCTGAGCAATATTTGGCCATGTTTAAACGTAACAAACAATTCGGAATTTTTGTGTCGATATGTGACAATGGACAAATGATGGGTCCATCACTTCACTCAGGAATCAAAACGATCGTCATCTGAGTGGACAGCAATTGGTGAACCTCGTCCAAAGCGCCTGAAAGCACAACAATCGGCTGGAAGGGTTATGGCCTCGGAATTTTGGAATGTGCGTGGTGTAATATTCATCGACTATCTTGAGAAAGGAAATACCTTTAACAGTGAATATTATATAGCGTTGAAGGAGCGTTTGAAGGCCGAAATTGCAAAGAAACGACCGCACATGGCAAAGAACAAAATTTTGTTTCATTAAGACAACGCATCGTGTGACAAGTCAATCAAAACAATGGCAAAACTACATTAATTGAACTTTGAATTGCTCCCACATCCACCGTATTTGCCAGATTTGGCTCCCAGCGACTGCCAGCTGTTCGCAGACCTGAAGAAATGCCCGCCGGTAAGAAATTTTGCAGGAATGAAGAGGTTATCACTGAAACTGAGGCCTATTTTGGGGCCAAAGATAAATCGTTCTTCAAAAGTGGTATTGATATATTAAAGCAGCACTGGAATGATTGTGTTGCTCTTGATGGAGATTACGTTGATAAATAAAGCTAATTTTGAATCAAAAACTGTGTTTTCTTTGTTAGGCTCCGGACTTTCAGCCCATGTGTTAAACCTCCCAAATGGCTTTGATTTCTCGATTTATCTAATGGCACGAATTAGGCAAAGTTCCTCCATTTGGAAGAAATTTTGCCCAACTACGAACCGCTCTATTTGTATGCGCTATCAATTTTGTGAAATTGAGATAAATGAAACACAACATTAATTTATCTTTAAAATTCTTCTCTTAATATTCCAATATATCCAGCTCTTCTCGCGTCAAGCTGTTCATTTTATTGTTTCCTCACCCGCCGAAGTTCCCACAGCCATTTTGTTCAAATAAAAATGTTAGAGAAACCCTTACTAATCTCAGGCTTTAAGTTTGGAACTTCTCGTTAAACCTCTTTTGCCTGCTTACTAATCTGAGTAATTATCTAGTCATTTTGGAAACAATTTCGAAGATTCATTTAAATTCACCGACAGCCACCGGTCGTGGCTTGTGGCAGTTCTTAAAGTGTGTAGCATGCAAATACCCACCACTCTGATTAAAATATATCTCCATCGCAATGCATTCTAAGGGTACTCATCTTCAATGCAAAGATGTGAGCGATGCCTCATCGATGTGTATTGTTTTGAATGGAATAACAAGTAAAAATGCAGTCATGAATCGATCTTTGATTTTGAAATACGTTTTACACAAAGCCAAGGCATCAGTGTAAATGTGTGGGCAATATTTTTTTACCAATATATAAAGTCTAGAATTGAATAACACACAAAGATCCAATAATGAATGGATCTTTGATTTGTAAAATACGTGGGACACATTGACTCATATCCTCAATTTATAAGGAGTTAATCTCATAATTTGACGTGTATTGTGAGGAAAATCGAAGAAAATAAAAGTGGCCAGAAAACAGTAAGTTCTGATCTCCTCAATAAAGATAAGTTGCAAATATGATATTAAAAATGTAATTTTGGATATCCTTTTCAATTTGTACCACCGTAGTGGTGCATGGATGGAAATTTTCACATAGATAAAGACGCATTTCGTATGGGTCATAAATCGACCACAAATTCCTGGAAACTTTGCAATGACTGATTGATTGACGCTAACTGGCCAAAGGTGCGCTTATCTAAGGGTAGATGAATTGTGTTTACCAGAGATAGTGATTAGTAGATAGTTACTGCTTACATTTGTTTAATGTTGATATGTAGTTGAGTATCGAGAGAGTGGTAGGAGATTTGACAAATAGAGACTGTGGTCACTTTTGCTGAAATTCCCGAGCAGTTTGATCATCCTCATTTCGTTCGGTAACCCTGCCATTCGATTTTCGTCATCGCCATGATTGCGATCACACCACTTTGTAAATATATCGATTAAAAAGGGGTTCATAATGGAACGCTCCGAAGTTCTTAATGTAGTCTTCGGTGTCCTTATCAGATTTTGATAAATTCATTGGCTCCATGATGTTTCCAATAATGATCGCGATTTTCAAGGTTTCGATTGAGTCTATCACTTTGTTGCCAATTGTGATATAATGTCACAAACTAGAAGTCCCGGTAGTGATCCAGCAGAGTCATAAATCCAGAAAACTCATTCATATTGCATCGTAACGCAGAAGACAACAACCCACAGCAGAGCACAAGACACGCTGTAGTCAACACGTGTTTATTAACGAAACTCAATCTCAATCACTTTCCGCTTAAACAAATAAGGATAATTATAATGTGCCTTTTATCAGTGAGGAAATAAAGAAAGAAATTACATTATTATTCATAGAAGAAATAGTGGAATATCGCGTTACAGGACTAAATGGAGTGAGAGTAAAGCTGACCTCTTATTTAATCTTATTCTTTGACTCTCTTAACATGCAACGCTCTTCTACTCCAATGATGGGAGAACTTTGCTTATCAAGAAATCGGCAACTCCGTTTGCATTTCTGACCTCACCAAATTAGTTGTTCTAATGCGCTGATGAATAATGCTGAGAGCAGTGAGCATCACATCCATTTGTAGTGCATAGCCACTAAAATATTGATGAGTTTATCATTTGTATAAATTATGATAATTATTTCCTTTACAATAGTCATTAAAACCACATTGGTAATTTTATGGTGTAATAAACTAGAAGCATCGGTAACATAGCAACTTAACAGGGTACCTTATAACCGATGGCACAATACAAAGCAAGATGTATTAGACGCGAGTGTTTTAACGAAACTCAATCTCCATCGTTATGAGCTTAAAATTAGGCATAATTACCAAGTGCCTTTCATCAGTGGAGAAGTAAAGAAGAAAGTTGCATTTCCATTTAGAGAAGTACTATTGGGAGAAGGGGAGAATAATAATCATTCATTACAACATCTCCCTTCGTTGGCAATTCACTCGCACGTCTTCGAGGACGGATCGACTCGGAGACGAGAAGCTTTCATCCTTGTTTAAATTGCACACTAAGGAACTACAACCTGACCTACAATCCGAAATCTACGTGGAAGAACATGAATCAGATTGAGTGTCTGAATTAATGAATGTCAAGAAGGTATGGGTTTCGCCAGTCTTCGTCGAAGTTGATCATGGTGGCGCACCAACGTTTCCTTAGCGACCTCAACATTGTACAGCGTGCTTACTTTGTCATTTTGTGATAAACACAGATGTTTACTGGTGACCCAGTCAATAATCGCGAGCATAAGCTGGTGTGTTTACAGGAAAACCGTTCCTTCTCCTCTTGTCCGGCAGAGTTTCCTTCGGCAGCATCGCTTCGTGCACCGTTCTCAACTCTCGGCCTATTAACACCTCGGTCAGTGATTTCTCTTCTGACACGGGATGCAAGGTTGATTTTTATTCCAGCAGGACATTTTCAGTACCTCTTCCACAGTTCTCTCTCCTTTCGGCTAATTTTTCTGGCTGTCCATTTGAATGGGTGTGGTACAGATTGATGTTGTGCTAGAACGATCGTTACTCGGGGAATTCTTTAAAATCGACTGACGTGGCTAGTGATATTATTTCTGGCTTTTTACAATATGAGATTTTGTATGTTACACACTTTAGACATCGTCACTTGCCTCGATCGGTGATACACATTCAAACGTATTTCCGAAGTTGCTTACTGAGATTAGTAAGCAGGCAAAAGAGTTTTAACGGGAGGTTAGAAAATAAAAGCATAGGATAAGTTGGGGATTTTGCCAACATTTTCGATTGGACTGTGGGAACTTCGGCAGTTAAACAACGGTTTTGAAATGTGTCATGAGGAAAGCATTACATTCAATTCAATGGGGAAAATACCATTATTTCAATTTGTCGACCACACTCGAAAAAACACAAGGGTTTGCATTATACAATCATAAATAATATAAAAATTAACTGGTTTCTTCTCTTTATTTTTTTGTTTCTGCTGTTTATGTCATTATATTTACTTTAAAATTTGGAAAGGAAGAAGTTTTAATTGTTTAAACAGACTAATTTAACTAAGTGAGTATTTTTTGCAACTTTTTAATTCAATTTCATAGAGATACAACTATTGTCTTGTATTCCCTTGTCCCATCCGCATTTCTGTTATCTTTGTAGTTATTAACCCCAGCAGTTAGTCAATGGGATTGCAGCAAATGCCCTTCTAAGTTGTTCAGCACACACTGCAGTCGGAACCTCTCTGTCCTTAAGATTTGGCTGGAGGTAAACAAGGGATTTGGCAAACTTTTCAAATGGACGAAATGACTGTGCAAACCTCGACAAGTAAACGATATTTCTAAATTGTAACATTTTATTCCAAGAAGAAACTACTTCCTATTTAATTTCACTCTACGACTGAAATAGCACACGCACTTGAACCACCCAAAGATTTATTTTTAATTAAATGAAAATAAACGTACTTTAAGTTTTAGCTTGTTTTGATGGGAACTATTGAGAAGAATATAGATTTATATACTTCGCTACGTGTGGGAATGCGGAACTTGGAAAATTTGAAATTATCAATTTATGAAATTCAATTAACTCTCATATTCAATCGTAAATAAACTTGGTTTGATTAATTTTATTTGTTAAAGTGCATGAAGAGTGTAAATTGGGCCATTGCAATTTCCTTTCTTCAAAGACGAAAATAATCTTAAAGTATTACGACTTGAGAAGTTAAATTTGGTTAAAATATTGCGTAGTACTTTTACGAATAGTATCACAAGTGATATTGGAGAAGAAGAAAACTTAACAAAATTATTCAAATATAGTTAAATGAAATTGTTGATCATTGTATTTGAAGAAGAACATTTCTGCTTGAGGCATACTGTTCAAAGGGTGCGGAAAGCAATCAATACACCCATAGATATGTCAAGGAGAAAGCAAGAGGAGCAGATTAAAGCATTTCAAACATGTCAACATTTCTTTTGAAGTGACCGTTTATGAGGATTTATTAAAATGAGACATCCATCACTTCCATTTCTCTGGTATTACCGGTACCTGAATATCATTTTGAAAGAAACCGACTGAATTTAATAATATTAATAATATGACAGAAGAGGAGAATCTAGTCAAATATGAAGTGATAATTTGTGTGGTTGACTGAGTAGTAGTAAAATGCATTTTTCGCGAAATCGAAACCGGTATTTTATGTTGATAGGTCGCCTAAACAGATGCCATCATTGCTATTTGTCCAGAGGATCGTCTATGGCACACTTTAACTTTTGAGGTCTCAAAAATATTCGCAATCGCACACTTAGCAAATTACTGAAGGTGGAAGTAGCAGAAATAAAATTTTTAAAGTTGTTGGACAATTGATTGTGTGGTTTAAAAAATTAATGCGTCGGCGATAATGAACTATTTTCTCCAGATCTCCGACGTATTCAAAGATTAAAATTAAGTATTATTAGTTCAAGACACATGAATAAAGTAGTACTTTTCTCGCTAATCAAGGCCTTAATTCCATTGCACTTGAAAAATTTTGAAGAGATTTGATGATCCAAATAAATAAATCGGATTATCGGAGAGATTTCTGCTCAAATCAGTGTATTCTTCATCATAGTTTCTCTTCAGTCCCATACCTTTCGACTGGATCTGTCTAAGGAAATTATAAATTTTAGAAAATAGAGTTTGTTTAAAAATTTATTTGAAAAGTTGGAAATGAGTGGAAAAACAGTCATCTTATAAGTTAAGAACTTACTCATTCATTTGTAATAATTTTATTCATGAAGTGGAGACGAATCTTTTCTCCTATTCAACACTAAAACACTGCAATTACCTCAATGAAAACGAAATAGTTCACTGAGAGAAGAGCCTTCATTAATTTCACTAATAAAGACAATATAGAGAAGTTGTATTAGAGACGCAATCTCCAGTTCTCCCTGTGATTTTCAGCCTCGAAGTGTCGCATTCATGGAATGTTTGAGGCAGATTTAATTTATGTCAGATAAATATAGCATGAATGTTTAAAAATGTGATAACACAGGTTACAGGTTAGGTCTGGAAACTATGATACCCTGTTTGATTTAATAAAGCACAATTAATCGTCTTGCGGGAGAAAAATTTTTCAGCCGAATATTTATATAAATGTCTCATTACATAATCACATGAATGATACGTATAAATTAATATTTTATTTTATAATCCCCCATTAAAACAGGCAATAAATATCATTTGAGGAAAGTATTAACATTAAATTTTAAATTATTCGCGGTCAACTTTTGCACAGTTACACGGTTTTTACAATGGAAATAGATAGGATTTGGTGTGACAGCTACCTTTTCCTTCTTTATCCACTTCTGCGGAATGGTCGTGAATCCCAAAGACAAATGAGTAAGTTCTGCGGAAAAAGCCAAGTTAAATGAATTTGATATATAAAGATAAGTGAATCTGAAAATAAGTGTCCATGAAACCGACGTGCAACAGGATATAGCCTCAGAATTCTCCTTGATCATACACGGAATGTGACGGAAAACAGAAATTCTACCACGAAGTCCCAATTCAGATTCCATGGAAGATTGATTGAGAGGAATCGGGAGGCAGCAACTGAAACCAAATGAAAAATCCAGCATGCAGACATGATAATGTTAAGGCCGGTGAATGAATTTGAACGTTTTAGCATATGCTTATTAATTAAAATTATCGTTACTATATACACTTATTGATGATTTACTTTGCAACGTAAGAAAATTAATAACAGAAATCTGGAAATTCACCTCTAACCACATACTTTAATGACCTCTGAGAAGATCGCCTACATAGGCAGGCTGTGTTCACTTGTAGATCCCCTGTAGGTAAAAACACAGCCTCCAAGTTGCTAATGAGAATAAATTACTTTTGCGAACCATCGGACGTCTTGTCAATGCTCATCATTTTAATACGCTTTAGCTCTATACATTGAGGTCTAAATAATCATTGACAATGAGGTTTATCGGCCCATCAATAGGTAAACACCATTACTTGCGACCTAAGGTATGTAACCGATCATTATGGTTGCAGTGTACACATGTCCACTATCGAACCATACATATAAATTAATTCCATGATTGTTTCCTTTTGATGTCTTCCCATGCATGAATAAATTTTGACTCTAATGATTTTCTTATCAGACATAGCAGAAAATAATGCCCTTTGTTCCTTGATATCGAGAAGAACTCGACGGAAATTCGCATTCATCGAAATGTGTTTTGCTGTGTTGAGGGCTTCCATGACACCCACGATTATGGTTCAAATGCTTTCATTGTGAATCAAAAGTCTTAGCAATGCCAATTCCAGGCTTTCCATCGCTCCTCAACATCGATGGAGACTTGTCGGCAAATTGAGCTTTATACATATCAATAACGATAGAATTTTATGATACTCCCTTCAGACATTTACGAATTATTCCATCCTAAATCTTTTTCAATATTCAAAGAAAAAATCGATATTTTTGTTGACAATTTATTTATAGGACAATAAGTAACAGTTTATTTGAAAAAAATTATGCTGTGTTCATAACAAAAACTTTATCAAGGCGATGGAAAGAAGAACTGATTTTGATATGAAAGCCATTGAACCAGCTGAAGTCGTTGATGTTGTGGTCGATGTCGGTGAAGAAGTAGGTGGTGAAGAGGGGGTTGAAGATGATGAATTTGTTGTGTTTGTTGGAGGTGGTATTACACTTGAATTTGTATTTTGGCTTTGATCGCCAAAGACTACGACGACAAATAGAAGCAGAAAGAGTGAACGACACATTTGAATGATAGTCAAGGATTACACATTACGTTTTACGTTAACCGCTTTTTTATACCTCAGTGTACAAGTAGGAGGTCCAATAGAGGCTCACCCACGTCATTTAACGAAATTTCTTTGAAAGAGACTGAAAAGGCATTTTAACAATCTCATTTATTGCACATTCATGAAGTGCCATACAAAGGTTTATACACATTGCGATTTCAATAAAACTTGAAAGGCAATTAATTTTGACATGCGCTCTCGATTAATATTTGACTCTTCTAGTGTATCAACTGATATTAAGACAATTAACCTCATTTAAATGCCGCTAAAATCGTTCTCCCCAAAGTCGAACGTTGCAGTATTTAACTGTCTGATTTAAATCCACAATGTGCACGTCTCTAACTGAGACCTGCACCCTACTACGCCACCCTATGCTCACTTCCTCTACTGGAGTATTGCCATCATAAACACTGCAATTTATTTATTTAAAGAGATGACTTTTACAGATTCCTTGATGTTGGTGAATCTCTCCAACATGATCAACTCGGACGAAAACGGGTGGAACTCACTATTGATAAGTGTTATCTTCCTTTGCATTCGCTACTTCACACCTTCAACCTGATTCATGTTCTTCCACCTAGATCTCAGTTGCAGATCAGATTATGCTTCCATCACGTGCAGCTTGAGCAAGAATGACAACTCCTGGTCCCAGTTCGATCCATCCTCAAAGACGTACAGTTGAATCGCCTACGAGGGGAGGTGTTAGAAGAAATCATTATTATTTCTCCCCACTCCCAATATTTCCTCTCCAAATAAAAAATGCAATTTCTCTCTTTATTTCTCTACTGATGAAAGGCTCTTAGCAATTATGTGTACATGGTTAAGTCACTGTCAATAGAGACTGAATTTTTATTAATACGCACTTGTCTACTACATTTTTCATGTGTTCTGCCGTGGGTCATTGGCCTTCATGTTAAACCGCCGTATTATCGAGTACTTTAGATTTTTACCTCTCCGAAATCACTACCGAGATTTCTAGTTCGTTACATTATAAAAATTTCAAGTGTGCATGACAGTCAAAATTATACACATCAATCGATATTTTATTTGAATGTCCCCAATGGACACAAATTGAAATTCAAAATTCAACATATGTAAAAAATTTAAGCAACCCTTAGACTCCATACGAGAAGTGCAAATCCGGTGGAGATAAAATGCATTTTGTTTAATTCCGCGCAGGGAACCACAATTTCGCGATAAATATAAAGAACAACTTACATGAGTACTTCGCCCTATTCCAATAAAGACACATCGATAATAATAAGTGCTGGGATTCTTTACTATGTCTGGTAAAGTAAATTGCATCCATTTGTGAATTTCTCCATTCAAACCTTCAACTACTACCTAAGATAACCACAGATTCACCTTGCAATCGAAATCTCTTGCAAATTTACAAACGGCCACGACATATTTGGTCAGATATCGTCAGCCATGCGCATTGAACATCTAACCATGTCTTTTTTTGAAATTCGGTAAAGAGAGAAATGACATTAAACTCAAAATACAAGCATAGCAAACTTGAGATGGAGAGTAGGATAGTCAAAGAGGAGATGATTGCAAGTGGATATGCTTTCGAGATATCTTTCTGCTGACCGATGGCGAATGTTGAGAAAGACGAGTAGATGGGAATAGTGGATTCGGGAAGAAACGTGAAAATTCATTTATAAGTGTTAAGCATTAAATATGTTGGGGTGGAGTTATGATCAGGAGAAAACGCAGTCAGTCATCGCCAGTGCATGAACTTTTCTCTTTGAACCACAAAAGGAATTGCTCAATCCCTTCTACAACTCAATTCCTGCAACTATCACTCCTATTACTTCTCAACATGTGCAAACGTGTAACTTTGGGAGTTTGAATTTTGGATTTTGGCACTGATGATCCTCTCAGTGAAGTGTAATAACAATTTGCTCTTCAGCTGCATATCAATGCAAACTATTGGTGGGCAATTCGTGAGAAGAAAACACAAATGGTCTTTCAAATTATTTCTGATGCCAGAAGTGATGTGGAGTGCTGAACAATTTTGAGGAAAAGGCAAATGCAACTTCCCTCATGGTTAGTTGTTGATGAGATTGGTTTGACAATTTTTGCTTATTTTAATGTATGAAGAGTGTGAAGTGAGCCACACATGACACCCTATCTAAATTAAACCTTATATGCCTGATATGGTTGCGGTCTATTTTAAAAATAAAAACTCTTCAACTCAAATAATTTGAAAGGTATATGAATTAATTAGAAATTACAATCCAGAATGTACTTAGATAAATCCAACATGTGATAAATGGGAGGAGAACAAAAGCCCACTCGAGATATCCAAAGATGCACTCCCCTTAATTTTTGAATTTTGTTTTTTCTATTTATAAAACAAGCAGCTCACGCTTCAAAATTCGAAATTCAACAGTCGCCCTCGGGATTGCAGCAAATACTATCCATTACATTGTCCAGTGATCACCATAACTGGTACTTCTCTCTCCTTAAGATCTAGCTGGATGCATATGTAGCGGATACTACAACAATAAGTTTTTTGCTACACTTAAGTAATCTTCCTAAGCAGTCCGAATAGCCTCTACCTAGTCCTCTATTTTCAATTCACTCCCAAATTACCTAAGCTATGCTCAAAGTGATAAGAACCAGAAAGATGCTGAGTAAAGAGGGTTTACTGATCACTTCGTTGTTTGGAGAGTCAAAAGCTTAGCCGTTAAATACAAGGCCACGCTAGGCTCCAGGGATCTTGACTGCTGATTGGTTGAGGTCTCTGCACATCTGTCCGCGCTTGTTCTCTACGCGACCGGTTACATCTCTGCACTTCCCAGAAAGCTCCAGCCTACGCGATCCAATCGGCCTTGTTATCGTTGTGAACCACACACATATGAGGCATTTTGCTTTTTCAATTGGATAAAATGACTGTGCGCATTTCGGCCTTCCAATTACAATTTTAACATAGTTCACGAGTATAATATTAAATGGAATTCCAAGATGAAACTACTGTATATTTAATTCTTCCGCCACGCTCGAATCATAACAACTCTTTGACCAACATAATCAGTTAAAGATGGCATTTTAATCAAGCAAAAATTAAGGTGGTTAAATGTTTTGCACATTTTGATGTTTGAATCTTAATTTGTTTCCATTTGATACCACCAAAGAGAATGTCAATTCATGTGCATAATTTTAACAATTTCGTAATACGGTTAAATTTAAATGCTTTGGTGTAAAGAGTTTTTTCGTGGAAGAGAGATCTGTTGTGTGACAATTGAAACAATTAAAAGCTTAACCACCAAGTTTGATGGAGGAGTAAAGTAGAGATCAGGGATAGCCCACTCCATCATCGCCAACGCATGAGCCTTTCTTTAAACCATCCACCCATGTGCTCAACTACTTTTCAAATTCCATCTCTGCCACTTCCACATTCAGCACTTTGCTGCTACGTGTGCGAACGCGGAACTTGGAAAATTTGAAATTATCAATTTATGAAATTCAATTAACTTTTATATACAATCGTAAATAAACTTGGTTTGATTAATTTTATTTGTTAAAGTGCATGAAGAGTGTGACTTGAGCCACTGCAATTTCTTTTCTCAAATGAACATCTACAAAGACGAAAATTGCCTTCATGTGTTACGACTTGAGAAGTCGAATTTGATTAAAATATTGTAGAGCATTTTTACGAATGTTATCACAATTGAAATTGGAGAAGAATAGGGGAGGTATTTTAAAACATTAATTGATCTGGAAGAGATATTCATTAACTAGAAATAAAAATTTCCCCTATAGGGACAGATACGCCGAGAGAATTTCAACACCGGTAAAACCGATTAGCTGTTGTGGGATAAAAGAAGACATTGAGTGATTAACTCGATTTCCGGAGGAGGCTTTTGCAATCTGTCATCCATACAGACTTCTTATATGCAACGAGACAAGTTAAAGTCAATAATGATGTGAAATTTAGTCTTGTGAAACACTTGAGGTATGAATTCCTCAAATTCCCTGTGTTCATGAGTGAACTTCTTCCACAAAGAAATCTTAGAGATACAGTTTTAAATCACACAACATTATTAGCTCTGAAATATTAAAAATTCGGCAATAATGGGAAATGAGGAGACCAATTAAAGATGGAAACTTCACACAAAATAGCCTATTTGAATATTTATAGCAGAGAAAAGAGGTTCGAGATCGGATAAAACATTAACGCTGGTGCGTGAAATTGAATGCATATGCAAGTTTGAACTGTCCACGAATCTGAAGTTCAAGATTTGTGAGTGTAAAAGTCAAAAGTAAAGATATGGAATATATACATTGACATCCTGAAGTAGGAAGCGACATTACAATTTCGGATGCGTCAATTGTATCTTATTCGTCACAGGTAAGCAGTGACAACATCGAAATTGGAAACGAGTCCTCTAACTACTATCTTCGACGTCTAGGTCCCAAGTTGCATGTCAAACGGAAACTTGAGAATTCCAACACAGCAATGAACTAAACCTTGATTTCCTAATCTACTCTAAAAGAACCCAGTCGCATCAAAATTCAAAAGATAGGATAGGTACCTTGGGACGAGAATGATTCTCAAGTATTTATGGTTTAATTTCCTGTTATTTCATCTTATACTTTATAATTCTCAAAATGATTCAATTGTTGCCCGCAAGTCTGACAATTCCGATTCCGAAAACTAAAGAGGACGTGACTCTTAATAAACTAAACCGAATATTTTCCATATTATTGATTAATGAATTCGCATGCGGCCGCCACCGAGACAACTCGATCGGCAATTCTTCGTTAACCAGGGAGCATGTCATCGTTCCAGGACATTGTAAACCCCTTTTTCAAGAACTCATTGAGCAACAGTTGTCTGCCTTCTTCTTCGTTCCGAGGTCGGAACAGTTGTGACTTTGTAAAGGTGCCAAATGGGTGTCATTTAATTTATATCACATTGTACAAATGATTTCTGAAATTTCTTCCCCTCGTACAAATCTGGCGTATTCTATACTGCCTCACATTATTGAAATGTATGTTCGCATATTTTTCCAATTTGCACCACCGAAGTGGTGCACGGATGATGTGAGCGAACTTCCATTGGACCTCATACCTGTACACTGAGGTATGAAAAAGGCGATAGTGTAATGTAATATTATTAAAATAAGTAAAAAAATGTTTTTTTTTGCGCACTGAACATTCCAAAAGAATTATGATGGAATAATTCGTAAACGTTTGAAATGGGAATTTTAGAATTTAATCATTTGCTTATTTAATGATTAGAAGCATCTACCAAAATTGGAGGGCAGCACAGAGGAATTCTTCAATTTGGCAATGGAAAGGCCAAGAGAAATAAACCGGTTTCAATTACTTTAGAAATGCAATATCTTCCTCCTCTTCGATATTCACATTAAGTTTTCACTAGACATATCATCAAAACACTACATACAGTTATGCGAATTCATTAAAAATTAGATTGTTGCAAGTACATTTTGGAAACATTTATTATTAATAGCAGACAAACAAAGACATAATTAACATTTCTAACACATTTTGTATGTGGATCTGAGTTATTCACCTTTGTGAGATGTATTTTTATATCGTAATGTTCAATTTAAATTATATAAAATAAAAATTCATAAATTGAAAATTTTAAATTTTCCAAGTTCCGCGTTCGCACACGTAGCAGCAAAGTGCTGAATGTGGAAGTGGCAGAGATGGAATTTGAAAAGTAGTTGAGCACATGGGTGGATGGTTTAAAGAAAGGTTCATGCGTTGGCGATGATGGAGTGGGCTATCCCTGATCTCTACTTTACTTCTCCATCAAACTTGGTGGTTAAGCTTTTTAATTGTTTCAATTGTCACACAACAGATCTCTCTTCCAAGAAAAAACTCTTCCCACCAAAGCATTTAAATTTAACCGTATTACGAAATTGTTAAAATTATGCACATGAATTGACATTCTCTTTGGTGGTATCAAATGGAAACAAATTAAGATTCAAACATCAAAATGTGCAAAACATTTAACCACCTTAATTTTTGCTTGATTAAAATGCCATCTTTAACTGATTATGTTGGTCAAAGAGTTGTTATGATTCGAGCGTGGCGGAAGAATTAAATATACAGTAGTTTCATCTTGGAATTCCATTTAATATTATACTCGTGAACTATGTTAAAATTGTAATTGGAAGGCCGAAATGCGCACAGTCATTTTATCCAATTGAAAAAGCAAAATGCCTCATATGTGTGTGGTTCACAACGATAACAAGGCCGATTGGATCGCGTAGGCTGGAGCTTTCTGGGAAGTGCAGAGATGTAACCGGTCGCGTAGAGAACAAGCGCGGACAGATGTGCAGAGACCTCAACCAATCAGCAGTCAAGATCCCTGGAGCCTAGCGTGGCCTTGTATTTAACGGCTAAGCTTTTGACTCTCCAAACAACGAAGTGATCAGTAAACCCTCTTTACTCAGCATCTTTCTGGTTCTTATCACTTTGAGCATAGCTTAGGTAATTTGGGAGTGAATTGAAAATAGAGGACTAGGTAGAGGCTATTCGGACTGCTTAGGAAGATTACTTAAGTGTAGCAAAAAACTTATTGTTGTAGTATCCGCTACATATGCATCCAGCTAGATCTTAAGGAGAGAGAAGTACCAGTTATGGTGATCACTGGACAATGTAATGGATAGTATTTGCTGCAATCCCGAGGGCGACTGTTGAATTTCGAATTTTGAAGCGTGAGCTGCTTGTTTTATAAATAGAAAAAACAAAATTCAAAAATTAAGGGGAGTGCATCTTTGGATATCTCGAGTGGGCTTTTGTTCTCCTCCCATTTATCACATGTTGGATTTATCTAAGTACATTCTGGATTGTAATTTCTAATTAATTCATATACCTTTCAAATTATTTGAGTTGAAGAGTTTTTATTTTTAAAATAGACCGCAACCATATCAGGCATATAAGGTTTAATTTAGATAGGGTGTCATGTGTGGCTCACTTCACACTCTTCATACATTAAAATAAGCAAAAATTGTCAAACCAATCTCATCAACAACTAACCATGAGGGAAGTTGCATTTGCCTTTTCCTCAAAATTGTTCAGCACTCCACATCACTTCTGGCATCAGAAATAATTTGAAAGACCATTTGTGTTTTCTTCTCACGAATTGCCCACCAATAGTTTGCATTGATATGCAGCTGAAGAGCAAATTGTTATTACACTTCACTGAGAGGATCATCAGTGCCAAAATCCAAAATTCAAACTCCCAAAGTTACACGTTTGCACATGTTGAGAAGTAATAGGAGTGATAGTTGCAGGAATTGAGTTGTAGAAGGGATTGAGCAATTCCTTTTGTGGTTCAAAGAGAAAAGTTCATGCACTGGCGATGACTGACTGCGTTTTCTCCTGATCATAACTCCACCCCAACATATTTAATGCTTAACACTTATAAATGAATTTTCACGTTTCTTCCCGAATCCACTATTCCCATCTACTCGTCTTTCTCAACATTCGCCATCGGTCAGCAGAAAGATATCTCGAAAGCATATCCACTTGCAATCATCTCCTCTTTGACTATCCTACTCTCCATCTCAAGTTTGCTATGCTTGTATTTTGAGTTTAATGTCATTTCTCTCTTTACCGAATTTCAAAAAAAGACATGGTTAGATGTTCAATGCGCATGGCTGACGATATCTGACCAAATATGTCGTGGCCGTTTGTAAATTTGCAAGAGATTTCGATTGCAAGGTGAATCTGTGGTTATCTTAGGTAGTAGTTGAAGGTTTGAATGGAGAAATTCACAAATGGATGCAATTTACTTTACCAGACATAGTAAAGAATCCCAGCACTTATTATTATCGATGTGTCTTTATTGGAATAGGGCGAAGTACTCATGTAAGTTGTTCTTTATATTTATCGCGAAATTGTGGTTCCCTGCGCGGAATTAAACAAAATGCATTTTATCTCCACCGGATTTGCACTTCTCGTATGGAGTCTAAGGGTTGCTTAAATTTTTTACATATGTTGAATTTTGAATTTCAATTTGTGTCCATTGGGGACATTCAAATAAAATATCGATTGATGTGTATAATTTTGACTGTCATGCACACTTGAAATTTTTATAATGTAACGAACTAGAAATCTCGGTAGTGATTTCGGAGAGGTAAAAATCTAAAGTACTCGATAATACGGCGGTTTAACATGAAGGCCAATGACCCACGGCAGAACACATGAAAAATGTAGTAGACAAGTGCGTATTAATAAAAATTCAGTCTCTATTGACAGTGACTTAACCATGTACACATAATTGCTAAGAGCCTTTCATCAGTAGAGAAATAAAGAGAGAAATTGCATTTTTTATTTGGAGAGGAAATATTGGGAGTGGGGAGAAATAATAATGATTTCTTCTAACACCTCCCCTCGTAGGCGATTCAACTGTACGTCTTTGAGGATGGATCGAACTGGGACCAGGAGTTGTCATTCTTGCTCAAGCTGCACGTGATGGAAGCATAATCTGATCTGCAACTGAGATCTAGGTGGAAGAACATGAATCAGGTTGAAGGTGTGAAGTAGCGAATGCAAAGGAAGATAACACTTATCAATAGTGAGTTCCACCCGTTTTCGTCCGAGTTGATCATGTTGGAGAGATTCACCAACATCAAGGAATCTGTAAAAGTCATCTCTTTAAATAAATAAATTGCAGTGTTTATGATGGCAATACTCCAGTAGAGGAAGTGAGCATAGGGTGGCGTAGTAGGGTGCAGGTCTCAGTTAGAGACGTGCACATTGTGGATTTAAATCAGACAGTTAAATACTGCAACATTCGACTTTGGGGAGCACGATTTTAGCGGCATTTAAGTGAAGTCACTAAACTCGATTTTAATGAATCGAAAAATCTCAACTGCTCTATCGATTACTTTAGTTCAATAACGTAAAATGAAAGTTAGTAATTATTTAATGTAACATTTTGTCTATTTAAATGATATTTCATTTGCCAACTTTGGTGCTTCTGAAAGCTTCTCAATGGTCAATTGTCTTAATATCAGTTGATGCACTAGAAGAGTCAAAAAATAAATCGAGAGCGCATGTCAAAATTAATTGCCGTACAAGTTTTATTGAAATCGCAATGTGTATTAACCTTTGTATGGCACTTCATGAATGTGCAATAAATGAGATTGTTAAAATGCCTTTTCAGTCTCTTTCAAAGAAATTTCGTTAAATGACGTGGGTGAGCCTCTATTGGACCTCCTACTTGTACACTGAGGTATAAAAAAGCGGTTAACGTAAAACGTAATGTGTAATCCTTGACTATCATTCAAATGTGTCGTTCACTCTTTCTGCTTCTATTTGTCGTCGTAGTCTTTGGCGATCAAAGCCAAAATACAAATTCAAGTGTAATACCACCTTCAACAAACGCGACAAATTCATCATCTTCAACCCCCTCTTCACCACCTACTCCTTCACCGACATCGACCACAACATCAACGACTTCAGCTGGTTCAGTGGCTTTCATATCAAAATCAGTTCTTCTTTCCATCGCCTTGATAAAGATTTTGTAATGAACATAGCATAATTCTTTTCAAATAAACTGTTAGTTATTGTCCTATAAATAAATTGTCAACAAAAATGCCGATTTTTCCTTTGAATATTGCAAAAGATTTAGGATGGAATAATTCGTAAACGTTACACATTTTACCCGTTGTCGATCATCAATAGAGTTTTCATGAATCTAAAAGTATCTCCACCTTCAGTCGAAGATCATTCACAAATGGTGGTATTGATGTTCAGTCAGTTTCAATAACTTTAGGGATACAGTATCATTCTCCTCTTTGTTGCCCATAATAAACTTATTGTAAAGATGTCATGGAAGCCCTCTACACAGCAAAACACACTTCGATGAATGCAAATTTTTGTCGGTACGATTCAAGTTATTCCCTTCTATTGACAATAATTGATTAATGAACCCCTATTTGCATTTGAAATTACTAGTCTTCATATATCTATGCCTATTTAGTTTATTTGAATTTCAAAATAATCCTCTTGCAAATGAAACGCGTTATTTATTATGGTGAAGCTTGGTTAACAAAACATGAATTTACAAGAGAAACTCGAAGAAAAGTGAAAAATGTCAAGAAACAAAGGTCATTATTTTCTGCTCCGTTTGATAAGAAGTTCTTACTTTTCCTTTCTCCTGTTAACAAGCATTGGACAGTTCCTAAGACCATTTAAATTATTGGTGCTTAGCAATTGAGTGCCTGTTTTGGTCAAGATTTTCAGTATTGCTCATCACTTTTGACATCGGCATGGCAGGAAGGACTTTAATGTTTCTGTTAGTTATTACTACTGTTAAATTTGGGGATCGTCAACACCGAATTTTAAATTTCAAATTTTCGATTTTGCACGATTGCACATGTAGCAGAGTAAAAAGATTGGTAGTGAGAGGAAGAGAATTAAAATGCAATTGAGGAAGTGTTCTTGGAATTTAGGAACTAGGTTACTCACCAGTTAGGAAAGTTCACGCGTTGGCGATGATTGACTGGATTGTTTACCAGATTTCAACGTTGATCCTCCGACATATTTGAAAACTAGAATTTTCATAATGATATCATTTGTTCTGCTGTGTAAATTATTCACACAATTAACTACCTTAAAGGGGAAAATTCTCCTATCGAAGTATTCATATAAAAGCTACATTACATAGAACAAAAAATGTGCAGATAAATCGATATTTTAATCGATAGCCGTCATTGATTCATAGAGTGAGTATTATTTGAGGAAACCATTAAGTCTAAATTGCATATTGATCCATGTCTCTTTATCCTCCTTGGCAGTGCATTTGAATTCTATTTCAGTAGTAATGTCGCAATGTCAATTTGCAGAAGGAAAAATGCTACAGTACATAAATGAATACCGTTTAGCTTATCTAACTACAGTATTGTTTTTGAAAAATAACGAAGTAGTCAGGTATTATTTTAGTGTCACCTCTCCAAATTGCCCTTAGGTGATTACCAAAGCGACCGTTATGCACCTCCGAAGACAGCTGGCAAATCATGATGTGCCATTGGTTTGCCTGGTGATGCGAATCAGACAAATTTGAAGGGATTATGATTTTGAAATGACTAACAAATCATTTCATTCACTAGATTCAACCATTATTCCTGATTGGTCAGACACGAAAAGAGAATTGCAATGACAGTAAAATCGATCAGCTCTTGCGAGTTAAGAGAAGACATTTGGCCATTAAATTTAATTGCAGAGGTGATTTTCTACAATCTATCTTCCCTGTAGACTCCTTACACTAAATGGGACAAATTAAAGTGAATAACAATCTGGAAATTTGCCTTTTGAAACACTTGAGATAAGAATTTCGCGGATTCTGCGTGTTCATGAATGAACTATTTGGAAGTTAGATGGCAGTGATTATGTATTCATCATTGCATATATTATTGCCGTACATGCTGGCATTGGAATTTAGCTCCAATGGGCAAAACTTGTTGCTGATGTATAGAACTTGCGGGCTGCAAAGCAGAATGCATTCTCTGAAACATATGTGTTCCTATCTCTACACCTAACAAAATGATTAATACGATAAATTTATGAAAATCAATAACAACTTCTATCTCTGGGTTTAGAAAATGTGCGAAACAATTTATTTCATTTAGTTTCCTTCATAAATCAAGATCAGCAATATAATTTTTTTTCTATTCGGAAATTGCAAACGAATATTTTGCGCTAATAGGCTGCATACAATTCAAATTATTACTACTGTTAAATGTGAGGATCGGCAACGGGAAATTTAAATTTAAAATTATCCAAGTTGCACGATTGCACACGTAGCGGGGTAAGACGAGTGGTAGTTGAGGAAGAGAATTAAGATGCAATTGAGGAAGTGTTCTTGGGACTTAAGAAAGTTCACGCGTTGGCGATGATTGACTGGGTTGTTCACCAGATCCCTGCTGAGCTTCTCCTACATATTTGAAAACTAAGCCATTTATGATGACATTTTTTTGTATAACTGATTAAATTATTCACATATAATTAACTATTCAGGTTAAGAAAACTCTCCTGCTGAAATATTTATATGAAAGACATATTACATAGACGTGAAAAATATGCAGACAAATCGATATTCTAATTGATAGTCCCTTATCAATACAGATAATGAGAATGAAGGTGCTTATCTTTTATGAAAATACTTTTAACGCAGTTTTGCTATTTACTCCTGATGACAACGTTGACAGCTGAAAAGTCTCAGGCCTAACGCATAGATGGCGCTGGTTTTATTGCAGTCACCTTTTTCAGTTATTGGTAATATGTAAAAGACAGCTCTTAAAATTTTGTGATATTCTATTCATTAGTTTGCGAGTTACTGTGCTAAGAGTGACGCTACTTTTGTTATTTTCAAAACAATGGATCAAAAACAATTTCGTATTTTAATTTTACACTGCTTCTTAATGGGAAAAAATACCGTTCAAGTAAAGCAATGGCTTGAAAAGTGCCATGGGGACTCCGCTCCATCAGAAACAATAATAAAAAGTTGGTTTGCTGACTTCAAACATGATCGAAGAGACACCGATGATACAGAACGCAGCGGACGTCCAAATGAGGCGGTAATAACAGAAAACATAAAAAAATCAACAAAATCGTTTTGAATGATGGAAAAGTGAAGTTGCGTGAGTTAGCTGACATCGTAAAGATATCAAAAGAACGTGTTGACTTTATACTGCATGAGCATGTGACTATGAGAAAGCTCTGTTCAATGTGGGTGCCGCGTTTGCTCACTGTTGACCAAAAACGAGAACGTATTGATGATTCTGAGCAATATTTGGCCATGTTTAAACGTAACAAATAATTCGGAATTTTTGTGTCGATATGTGACAATGGATAAATGATGGGTCCATCACTTCACTCAGGAATCAAAACGATCGCCATCTGAGTGTCATCTGAGTGGACAGCAACTGGTGAACCTCGTCCAAAGCGCCTGAAAGCACAACAATCGGCTGGAAGGGTTATGGCCTCGGAATTTTGGAATGTGCGTGGTGTAATATTCATCGACTATCTTGAGAAAGGAAATACCTTTAACAGTGAATATTATATAGCGTTGAAGGAGCGTTTGAAGGCCGAAATTGCAAAGAAACGACCGCACATGGCAAAGAACAAAATTTTGTTTCATTAAGACAACGCATCGTGTGACAAGTCAATCAAAACAATGGCAAAACTACATGAATTGAACTTTAAATTGCTCCCACATCCTCCGTATTTGCCAGATTTGGCTCCCAGCGACTACTGGCTGTTCGCAGACCTGAAGAAATGCTCGCCGGTAAGAAATTTTGCAGGAATGAAGAGGTTATCGCTGAAACTGAGGCCTATTTTGGGGCCAAAGATAAATCGTTCTACAAAAGTGGTATTGAAATGTTAGAGCAGCACTGGAATGATTGCGTTGCTCTTGATGGAGATTACGTTGATAAATAAAGCTAATTTTGAACCAAAACTGTTTTTTCTTTGTTATGTCCCGGACTTTTCAGCCCATGTGTTATTTGATGAAAAAGGTGATAAAGTAGTCTCACTTGCTAGCCGATTGTTCCTAAATTCGCAAACTGTGTCAACGGCAAACAATTTTAATGGTATAATGGTCTTAAACTTGCTCAAAACTTTACAAGCAGATTTTTATTCATAAAAATCAGATGAATCTAGGACTGGACTTTCTTTGCGATCACCTTTCATCAGCGGTGACTCAGTTCGAACTTGCAACTTTAACTGCACATTCGCTAACATTAAAGACGAATCATGCTAAATTTCACCATATCGTTTACTGTGTTGATTGTTAACATTAAATATTCAGGCTAAGACAAGCTGATATCATAACTGTCTAAACGCATGTTCCTATCCGAAATTTATTTGAAAAATGATGATGAAAATGAGGATTATATTATACAGACGTAAAAAATGAAGTCAATAAAGCCCCGAAACTGGGATGATTAACCCTAGAAGTGGCGTTTTGGACTTATATTGCATGTAAAATTGGAACTCCAGAAATTCAAACACAATCAACTAAACTTTGGTTTTCAAAAATCGCCTAAAAGAACCTGTTTGGATCAAGTATTCAAAAGATAGGACGATTAATTTGTGTCAAGAAGAGCTGGTGCAAATTACGTTTCCTTTTTTTGGATCTATAAACTTTGTTGGCGGTGATCATTTATTGACTCAATGCAGAGATCTAAATCACATTAAAATGAATCATGCTAACAAAAATACGATGGTACGCATAGATGATTCATTCTCATTAGCGCCTTGACGGATGCGCTTTTATCTCCAAGTGATGAACAAATAGGTATAGCCTACCTTGGAATGCTCCTAGGGCAAAACGGTACACTGGTTGAAATTATATTTATAGCAAAATGAGTTACAGTAGAATGGAAACTAATTTTGTGCAGTATTATTTGAAAATTCTTTTATAAGAAAGTGGAAAGAAGAACTGACTTAGATATGAAAGTTACTGAATCACCTGAAGTCGTTGATGATTTCTGTGAAGAATTTGATTTTAAAGATGCGGATGGAGATGCCGATGTCGCCGCTGTGGAGGTTGTTGAACTGGGCGTGACTTTTGTTGAATTTGAATTATCAACCATGACTACGACGACAAATAGCTGAAAAAAATTAATCGATACATTTAAATAATAATAGAAGACCATAAATTTCGACTTGCTTTAATCGCACTTTTATGCCTTACTGTACAAACATGAGGTCCAATGGAAGGTCACTCATGTCATCCAACTCAAGTTCTTTGAAGGAAACTGAAAAGGCATTTCAACAATCTGATCTATTGGACATTTATAAAGTTTTTAATTTATGTTATTATAGGGTATCGTTTAAGCAAAGTTCATACAATCATCAATTTTAATACGCGCTCTCGGTTTACATTAGATTCTTCCAGAGCTCTATACTGTATCAAGTTATGTGAGGACTTCTCATCAATGATTAACTTTGAAGACGTCAAATAGGGCACGTTACTTAAATAAATTAATTAATACTTCAATTTAGTTTGTTTAATCAATTTCTCCTAGAAATTTATTTATTTATTGCGATACGTCACAAGGGAAGGGGGAAGTGAGTCGGAAAAGCAAAGCCCTATAAACAAATAAAATGTATATATTTCAAATTTTTCAATTCGAGATGAACTAAAAGACTGTAAATGCTCCTTCAACATTTATTGTGGTCGTCCTTTTGTTTGTCTTGAATAAGAAAACTTTCCAACTGATTATCTATATCAGTACTTTATTATATATTCTCATGAATAATACGCAAAAATTTACAATTCATTTTATAATGCCCCATTAAAATAAGCTATAAATATTATTTGAGGGAAATATTTTCATTAAATTTTAAATTATCCGCGGTTTACTTTTGCACAGGTTACACATTTTTTATAATGGTAATGAGTTTACACATATCCTTTATTTTAGACGAAATAGAACTTGAAGTGACAGCTACCTTCTCCTTCTTTATCCACTTCTATGAAATGGCTGTAAATCCCAAAGTCAAATGAATAAGTTCTGTTGAAAATTCAAGGTTAATGAATTCAAAAAGCAAAGATACGTCAATCTGAAAATAAGCGACTTTGGAAAGGACGTGCAACAGGATACAGCCTCAGACCTTTCCTTCATCACACACAGGATGTGGTGGAAAATAGGAATTTTATCACAAAGTCTCACCTCCGACTCCATTGAAGACTGATTTAGAGGAATCTCAATGTCGCAGTGAAGACAAATGCTAAGACTGGTATGGAGACTTGAGAACCTATGCATCTCCTCCACTAGAAAATACTTCATTGTCATCCGTTTAACCCTAAAGTCCATCCTTAGTTGGTTTCACAAACTGTTATTTGCCGCCGGGTTACTCGTTTGCCTCCTCTCTATTTGCAATCCCGTCTGCTTACTTTGGTGCAACCGTTGGTCTTTATTTATCAATCTTAAGTCTCACTGAAGTGTTATTCCTTTGTCTCCTTCTCATTCCTGTTAGTTTTGTAGTTAATTACCCCAGCATTTGGTCAACTGTACTCTATACTTGGGCATTATGCAGACATCGTAATGAATGTCGAATTGTGTCTAATATTTCATCTTGTAAATTATTAGTTTATTAAACCGTGTAACTTTTATGTGTTTGCGGTTGCAAGTGACATTCTCTCGTTACCTCTGTTCGTCAATGCCTCCAATTCCAGCCCCTAACTACCATCTAGCAGGGCCATAATTTCGGCTTATAACCAAAAGCCCTACAACACCACTAAAGGTGTCTAATGCTCTCTAAGAAAAGGGTGATTCAGTTTTGCCACTTTAACAAACCCTATTCTAGACTGCTTTATAATCCTTTATAAAGAGTACGTGTGAACCGTGATAAGCGATAGTGAAGATATTCAAAATTATACAGCCATATTCAATTGAATATGCAATGCATTCTCATATGGGTTGATGAGGAAAAAGTCAATTCTTGTGCCTTGTATTCTTTCTGCGTCTCTGTTCCACGTGTTATGCAAAGATTCGCCCGAAATTGTTGTTTGTTTTTAATAAGAACCCGGACGTTACGCCGCACTGCACTATCCGGTGAATGAATACACCAACATTTGGTGCCTCATTGTCCATTCGTTCATGTTTTAAAACAATGAAAATCCAGCATCACAAGAGGTTTCTTTCCTCCTCAAGGTACCATCACCTCATTCTGCAATTTTATTCCAAGTTCAAAATTTGTAGGTCGATTTGGAGTATTTAAAGGTCGTTACCTAGAAACACATCGGTGATCAAAATCAACCTATTAAGGAACAATTTAAGCTGTTTGTATTCTACACGCAATTTTTACATATTCTAAAAAGACTAAAATAAGAGTCATTCTGATAAGCTATCTTCAGAAATCAACATAATATATCACGAAGCGAATATTTAACAATTTTAAAAACGCAAATTTATCTACGGTGTCCAACTACAATCGATGGGTTTGTGGTTGAGTATTTGATGAATATTTAGAAAGAGAAAACGTGAAATTTGAATGCCGGAACATGAATCAATGATTAGACTAAAATACTAATTCGATAGTCAAATGGAGAAATACCCATTGTTTGACGCTATGCCTTATTTCATACTCAACTTAACGTGTCTGATGGCATTAAATGTATTTTTCTGACTTGGTGGGGGTTACAGTAATAATTATTATAATAGGCAGTAATAGTGTTATTGAGTTACCTCAAACAAGCATTCAATCAAGCCTTCTAGATAGCTCCAGATTCAAAATGGAAACAATTCGAAGGACAAATTACTCAACTATACAAATTACTCCTGCTATCAGTTGAGATGATCGTCTACAGCAAATTTAAATTTCGAGGTTGCGAGGTTACAGGCTCGCACACGTAGCAAATTACTAAAGTTGGTAGTAGCACAAAAGACTACTTGAGTCTGGTTTAGTTGTTCGCATATCGACATTTCAGTCAGTTCATCTTTTCGCCCCTTTACGCCACCTCTAAGTTGTGAGAAATAGAACATTTTGTAGAGTTTATCATAAAAATTGCGTATTCTTTACCACAGACCATCTGTTTAGCATGTGCTTTTAGTTGCCTTTGTTAACTATTCTGGAATTTGGATTTAGGAGTGCATACTTTTGTAAATGGGATTTCAATAGTTTGTTCATGTAATTGTGCTTCGAGATTCTCTAGAGCGACTTATTTCGTTAGATCTTAAAATTTTATTTTCATTCTGCCGTGCAATACTAATATAACTATTCACGTAGGAGAACTCACAGG
>CAADRB010000103.1:292333-307069 GCA_900708905.1 Hymenolepis diminuta
GGGAAATAATGAGCAGATTTGAATTTCTCCGAGAGAAGAAACACTTGGACAAGTTAAGTTGTGAGCATGGTTTATTTGTGGACATGTGTACACTGCGACGATAATGATATTAAATACTCAAGCCTGAGATATTAATGACCAAATGTTATTCCTTTGAATTTCTGACGGATCGATAGACCTCGTTGTCAATGATTATTTAATGGACAATGCATAGAGCTAGAACCTATTAAAATGGAGCGGATGGTACGATGGAGCCTAAAACACAACCGATGGTAAGCATAATTGATTCATTCTCATTAGCACCTTGAAGTATGCGCTTTTATCTCCAAGTGACGAACAAATGGGCACAGTCTTCCTGTGCAGGTACACATGTGAGGGCTCTCTCAGCTTTGATTAATATTTTGAATGCAAATAAAGTTTCACATAGAAATAATTTCAAAGTGTAAAGGATTATTTACGTGTATCGAAATAAATTTGCCTTTTTCACGACAACAATATGTATTGCTCTGACGATGTCATCAGTGTAATCTTAATGTGGACATCAAGGTGGTGGATGGTATTGCATTTCTAAAATGATTAAAAAAGTTTTATTCCTCTTGATGTCTTAATTGTCAAATTGAAGAATTCCTCTGTGCTGCTCACCAACTTCGGTAGATGCTTCTAATAATTTAATAAATATATGAATAACTTGTTCAATTCCCTTTCCAAACATTTACGCATTATTCCATCATAATTGTTTTGGAATGTTCAAAAAGCAATACGATTCATTTATTACTAATTTATTTATAGGGAAATGAGCAACAGTTTCATCGAAACTGTTTTGTACACTGTAGTTTACAACACCTTTAACAAGAAAGTGGAAAGAAGAACTGATTTTGACACGAAAGCTACTGAACCGGCTGAAGTCGTCGTTGTCTCTGAAGGAGGAGATTGCGAAGAGCTGGATTGAGATGACGTCGTTGTTGTTGTTGTTGATGATGATGATGAGGAGGAGGAGGAGGATGATGATGATGATGTATTTTGCTGATCATTACCATTTCGGACATTGTTTTCAGCCAAGACTACGGCAACAAATAGAAGCAGAAAAAGTGAACGACACATCTGGATGGCAATAAAGGATTAGATATTTCACTTTAAGTTAATCGCCTTATTTATACCTCACTGTACTGTCATGAGGTCCAATAGAAGCTCACCCACGTCATCTAACTCAAGCTCTTTGAAGTAAACTGAAAAGGCATTTTGGCAATCTCATCTGTTGCAATTCATGGAGTGCTTCAAAAATGCTATACTTCTTTCTTCTATAACTCGGCGAGCAACTGTAGCGAATGATGTAAAGACCATTGGGCAGTGACTAACTTTCGGAAACACCAAATTTGGCAAGTGAAACTTCATCTAAATGGACAGAAACATTGGATCAAATAATAATTACTTGAATGGGGAGATTAGCACTTCAATCCGAGCCGTTCAATTTACTGTCCCTGAAAATGTATTTGCGTTTATTGCTACGTGTAAAAACGAAGAAACGAAGAGACAGGATAGTAAAATTTTTAACAAATATAAGTGAATAAAGGTTAAATTTCCAATTCGAGGTTAATTAAAAGACTGTGAATTTTTCTTCAACATTACTGATAATTAGGACTTATGCTGGAATAATTTGTTTATTGTCTGATTTATTAAAACACAATCAATCGTCTTGCAGGAGAAAAAATTTCCACCTGAACATCTTTATAAATGCTTTATTATATAATCACACGAACGATGCATATAAATCGACATATTATTTTATAATCCTCCGCAAAGGCAGGTTACACAGTTTTATTAGTGGAAATAGCTGAGTAAGTTCTAATGTGTTTACACGTATCCTCGATTTTAAACGAAATAGGACTTGGTGTGACAGCTACCTTCTCCTTCTTTATCCACGTTTCTTACTCCACTTCTGCGGAATGATCGCGAATCCCAAGCACAAAGTCACTGCGTAAAGCAAACGTACCCAAGCATTCACATAATTGAGCTTAAGCATCTGAACTTTGGTAAGTTGAGCTGTTGTATGAGCAGACCGAGTTATGCTGAGACACAACTTGTTCCCAAACGTAATACTTATAATCGCTGTTAAGGCACGCATTTAATCAAATTTGTCAACTTGGTTCACACGATCTCTTCACGTCTGACTATTGCTAACAACCGTTTGTATTCTAAGAATAACCCTAATTCTAGAGTGTTCTACTTAATTTTGACTTATGCACTGACTTACAAAGGAGAAGAGTTGCTCGGTTCTAAAGAATCAAAAGTATGCCATATATACATGTCTTTTGTATATGTGTTGTGATTGATAAGTAATTTGTTACGGGAATTTGAATTTAAAGAAGTAAAATTGACGAAAATCGCACAGCCGCATCGATAGGTTCATCTATTCCAAATTATTTCCTTTACATTCATTACTATCGATAAATGCTTTCCCCTACTCACACAGCACAATCAATTTTCAACTATTCAAGAGGCTGAATCTCAAAGTCAGGCTTATTTGGTCTCATCAGGCTCCCTCCCACATTTATGGATTTGAACTCCGCCTCGGCATTAAATAAGCCGTTAATTCATATTGATTAAACATTTTCAACGTCAAATTTTAAATTTCAAATCCTCAAAGTTACATTTTGGCACACAATGAGGAGCAATAAGAGTGATAATTGCAGAAAGGGAGAAGACTTGTTGATCAAAGGGGGGAAATTCATGATCCGGTGATGATTGATTGCCTTTTCTCCAGATCTTAAATTCACCCAGACATATTTGATGAAAGGCATTTACCTCCTAATCCACTTTCACCTTTCACTCCTTTTCCCCAATTGTGAGCTGGAACTGTGGTCATCCTAGGTAATAGTTGAAGGTTTGAATTGAATGTCTTAGTAATGTGGGTAATTTACTCTGCTTCAGAAAGCCGGGACTTCTTTCCACACGTAGTAAAGAATCTCGGCTGTTACCCTTTTCAGTGCATCTTTATTCATCTGGTGCAAAATATTTTAGTAAATTTTTCCTTTATATTTTTTGCAAAATTGTGGTTATTACCGTGGAAGGAACTGAAATATATAAAATTTGGACCGGATTTGCACTTTCTGAAACGAGTCTAGTGGTTGCAACTATATTGCACACAAGTTGGGTTTTGTATTTTAATAAGTTTTGATAGGGGACTTTTAAATAGAATATTACATTTACGTAATATAGTTTTCATGTAAATACTTTGGAGGAAAAATGTTCTCATGGAAAAGAGTTCTTTGGTATGAATAACTTGAAACCATTATAAATCTCACTCACCAAGTATGTCGGAGGAGTAAAGCAAAGATCTGAAGGAAACCCACTAACTCATTGCCTACGCATGAACCTTTCTTTAAATCATACACCCAATTATTCAAACATTTCAGTTTTGAGAACATTTGCCAAGATAGGCTCTGTGTGGGATGGGAGATTTTAAAGTACAATAGCTACCAGAAGTCTCTATAGAAAGATTCCCCGGGTGTGAGCAGTTTCACCATTTTAAGCAATGCAGTAGGCCTCAACTCTCCAACGCACACCAGCTGAAGTAACTTTTCTACTCGCTCGACTGATTGAGCATGATGTAAGATATCAGCTTATGGTCATCATAGGGATTTGGAGAAAGCATTTGGATGATATTCACGAACTGAACAATGAGAGATGACAGAATGGTTTCGATAAGGACGTGGAAATTTTAAATTTGGCTCCTTATATTATTATGCTTCAAATGGTATTCTAAGACCATAAATACATCTGGAGAACGCTCTGGTAAGAATTTGCTTAGGCTTGCTGGATTGATCTGACTGATCTGAGGGGAAGGAGTATAGGTTTCGTCAAACATCGTTTTCTTCTTACCCAGAATAGACGTGTTTATTACAGGGTTAGTTAGAAACAACTAACGGTTTGCAGCTCGCAAATAACGACATCAATAACAGTCACCAATTCGTAGTAGTTTGAGTAAAAGCTAACAGCAATTGTGAAGCAGAACGCCAAGATTTGATTTGACCAAAAATGTATTCAAGGAAAACACAAGGAATATTGATAAGAGTGAAATAGAGAGATAGAGAGGGAAGCGTGCTGAGGAAGAGAGGAGATGAGCAGGAGCATAGGGGCCGTTAACTGGCAAGCGTGCGGTTTTATTCTATGGAAAACAAAGATAGCTTTATATGAGTCACTTGGGTAAGGACACCTGAGAACATGAGCGCAGATATGCTTTTTTGGTGAAACGAGGTGGTTAGTGAAAGGGAGTGGGAATCAGGTGGCGCATTTAGACATGTCAGATAGGGATCATGCATCATAGGACCAATAAAAGACGCATCTTCGACTTCTTGGCCAAAAAACCGAACTACTTTCATAGAGAAAACGATTAAAAAGTAATTCTGAAAATGCGTAGAGTTAGATTAAAAGTTAGATTTCATGTAACTTATTGACATATAGATGAATAAAGGGCAGGGAAATTCTAAAATTTACATTAATCATTTATGTGGAGATGACGATTTATTTATGCAATCGGCACCTCCTTTACATCTCATCAAATTTATTGTTCAAATGCCCTAGTGAATAACGTGGAGAGCATACAGTGATCATCTCATCTATTTTTAATGCATAACCAATAAATCTGCAACCGAAGGTTTCATTCTTGTTCAAGTTGCACGCGGGGGAACTATAACGTGATCTGCAACCTGAGATCTAGGTGGAAGAGCATGAATCAGATTGAAAGTGGGAAGTAATGCATGCAAAGAACGATAACGCTTATCATTACTGGGTTCCGTCAGTCGACTAGTCCGAGTTGATTATGGTGACGCATCTACCGACCTCAATATCTTAAATTATGCTTCCTTTTTCATCTTGTGAACTGCGTAGATGTTCACTGGCGACCCACTCAATAATCACTACCATAAACAGGTACGTTAACAGCACAACAGTTCTTTTGGCTGCTCCTCCTCCTGTCCGACAGAGTTTTCTTTAGCATCATCGCTTCATATACGGTTATCAGATTTCTTCCCATTAATACCTTGGTATGTGATTTCTATCCTAACACAGGATGCGAGGTTGCTTTATATCCCAGCAGAAAATTTTGCAGTACCTCTTCCACAGTTCTCTCTCCCTTCGATTTTTGTAAGTCTAATTTTAGCGAATCAAAATACTTTTCTGCCTGCCCATTTAAATTGAGGTTATAGGGAGGCATTAAGGTATATTCGAATGACAGTTGCTTGTAAAACTCCTTATAATAAAATAACATAAATTGTTTCCCGTTGTCCGAAGGGTTTTTTGCCAACAATTCGAATTGGACAACCTGGCTGTGCGAACTTCGGCAGTTTTGAAATGTGTCATGAGGAAAGAATTACGTTTCATTTAATGACGAAAATGGCAATTTGTAACTTCTCGATCATACTCAAATTAACGCAACAGTTTACATTCTACATATATACATAATGGAAGCATAAACTGGTTTCTGCTCTTTATGTCACTACATTTACTCAAAAGTTTAGGAAAGGAGGAAGCTTAAATTGATAAAACACTTTGAATTTCGAATTTGACTTTTAAGTATATAGTATAGAGTTTTATATAAATTCACGGGTTGGAATAGTTTTCTCGTGCAAATAAGTTAATTTTGTTTGAATAATTCATTAAAAGTTCAAACCGTGCCATTAAAAGTCCTAAGCATTAACCATGTCGGAGGATCAAAGTAGAGATCTTGTGAAAACACTCCATCATTGCCGACGCATGGCATTTTCTCAAGTCACGAGGCCTGACTGGAAATTACATTGAAAAGCCTCTTCCTCCTACTGCCACCTCCTTCACTGTGCTACATGCACGAGCCTGAAATCTGCTCAATGTGAAATTATGAATTTATCAAATACAATTTACTTCCATAGTCAACTGTAAATAAATCTCATTAAAATGTGTGAAGGGTGTGAAGCGAGCAAAATGGACCAGATAAAAATTTAAAAGTAAGAACAATTCGAATTCAAAATTTAAGAATCTTTCTTCTCTAATTCTTGAAGTAAAAGTAATGACATAAACAGCAGAAACAAGGTAATGATTTCAAGTATGTTTAAGAAATTAAAAAAGTGGTATTCTTGTCATTGAATGAAATGTAATACTTTTCTCATGAAACATCTCAAAAGAATTGCTTAACTGCTGAAGTTCACACAGTCATTTTGTCCAGTTCAAAATGTTGGCAAAATCCATTTTCTCTCTCAGGCTTTAAGGTTTGAACCTCTCGTTACACCTCTTTCGCCTGTTTGCTAATCTGTGTAATTATCCAGTCATTTTGGAAACAATTTCGGAGATTCATTTCAATTCACCGACAGCCACCGATCGTGGCTATTGGCAGTGCTTAAAGTGTGAAAGAGATAAATTTTTACCACGTTGGTTAAAATATATCTCCATTGATTTTTGAATTCAAATAATTTCAGTAAATATTTTTTACGATTGCGTAATGGAGTATTATACAAATTCACTGACTGGAGAAGTTTTCTGGTGCAAACAGTTAATTTTGTGTGAATAATTCGCGAAAAATTCAAACCATGCCATTATAAGTCTTAAGCATTAACCACGTCGGAGGATCAAAGCAGTGATCTTGTGAAAACACAGTCCATCATTCTCGACGCATGGCATTTTCTTAAGTCACGAGGCCTGACTGGAAATTATATTGAAAAGCCTCCTCCTCCTACTGCCACCTCCTTCACTGTGCTACATGCACGAGCCTGAAATCCGCTCAATGTGAAATTATAAATTTATCAAATACAATTTACTTTCATTGTCAACTGTAAATAAACATAGTCAAAATGTGCGAAGAGTGCGAATTGAGCAATTTGAACTGAATGAAAATACGTTGTCGATTTCGTATTTTAATCGACTCACTGATCCACGTCTCGATATTCAATTTTCACTTTTTATTTCTCCGAATACTCATCAAATAATCAACCACAAACTTCAGCGATAAATATTATTAAAGAAGTCGTCTGAATAAAGTCCGGAAACGTGATGAAATGCACGCCTTAACAGCAGTGATAAATATTATTATAGGAATACGTGGTGCTTTTACATTTATTATTGATTCAAATATGTAAAATTGTGCTTGCATACAACTCCAAATATGCTAGCCCGAGACATACTTGTTTGTTCTGTGTAAATTTGGGAGCATTCAGCTGACAAGAATTACTGCTGTTATCGTCTCACCTGAGTGAAAATCTATGATCATCGGCGATGCTTGCTTCTAAAGGACTCAACTTTCCTTTGTTCAAATTCGTGCTAAAGGAAGACTTTTGCAACACGCATAGTAATTCATGTTCATTACCACCGACTGAATGACACGTATGTAAAAGGTATCATCTAGCCTAGAAGTTGTATTTGCAGTGGATGATGATAGCCAAACTTGAATGCGTCAACAGCGCAATATCCGTCACAGGTAAATAGCAACAAAATCAAAACTGGGAACAGCTCCTCTGAATATTATCTTTGACGTTTTGTCCTTATGTTACGTGTAATTTGGGAACTTCAGAAATCTAACCCACCAATGGACTAAACCTCGGATTCCTACAATCGTCTAAAAGGACCCATTCGGGTCAAATATTTAAAAGATAGGGTAAATATCATGGGGCAAGAAGAGCTGAGCAAATCCATTATTTTTTCCAGCAACATTAAGAAACTAATTGTAAAAGAAACTTAATTTAATTGTTAATTTATTATAATAATGCATAAAAATGACAAAACAGGACCTTAAAATACATCAGTTTGGTTAAAGAATCTCAAGCATTTTTGCTTAATTTGACGTTTCGTTGCCGAGTTCCTTCACTCTTAGATTGATCCAATTGTTGCTTTTTTTCGAAATTCGGTTCATTGTATGCAGACCTTTGCTGATAATGTAAGGTTAATGTGGACATCAAAGATGCCATTGTTTACCCAAACTGACTGAAACGGCTTTTCTCTTGAGGTTTTAGTTGCCAAATTCTGAAATTCCACTGTGCTACTCACCAATTATGGTTGCTGCTTTAAATAATTTTTAAAAATGAACAATTTTGTAATAACACTTTCAAACGTTAACGATTTATTCCATCATTGTACTTTTGGAATGCTCAAAGAGCAGGACGATACATCTGTTGACAATTTATTTGTAGGAGAAAGGGTCACATATAAATCAAAATAATTTTGTAAATTACTGGATAATTAAAACGTGCGAATTGTGTGCATATATGCAGTTTGAATTGGTATCACTTCGTTCCCTCTACTTGTTTATGCATTCACTTCAAGCCTCCAAATACTATCTAGGAGAGCCACAATGTCAGCTAATAGCCGAAGGCCCTACTACATTACCAAAGGTTCCTCATGCTGCCTAAGAAAAGAGCGATTCAGTTTTGCCACATTAAACAAGCCCTTTGCTCCACTGCTTCATGCTCCCTCTTAATGGAAATCAATGAATCGCAATATCATTTTCATATACTTTTAGCCTTGACGAGAAATTATAATATTCAATAGTTGGATTTGAGCAGTGAATTCGCGGGTTATTTGAATAATTCACTAAATGAAATAACAGACACAAATCGACATTCATTATGATGTCTGGATAATGCCGAAGAGGAGAGCGCGTTTGACTAAATGGTGAGACTACTAACTGCAGGACTAACAGTAATGAAGGGAAGACAAAGGATTCCGTTAAGATAGCACTTCAATGAGACTTAACAGGGATAAAGAAAGACCAGCAGCTGCAGCACAGTGTGCAGTTGAGGTTGCATATAGAGAGGAAACAACCGAGAAATCTTGTGGTTAATAACAGTCTGTGGAACCGGCTAAGAATGGATGTTGGTGCTAGATGGATGACAATGAAAAATGCAATAAAGAATACATAATCAATGCGATCTCACTTCCAAGTAGGTCTCACATGATTACACACACATGATTTGTCAGGTGCCTTCGGAAGTCTATAATAGCCACATTAGTAATCACCTACGAGAAATGCGGAGAAGTGGCACTAAAATAACACTTGTCAACTTCGTTGTTTTTTATAGCAATACTGTAGTCAGATAAGCTAAAATATATTCATCCATGTATGTAATCTATCAACACAAAATTATCGGTTTGTAATACTTCTTCCGACACATAGCACCGCTAAATTTATGTTTTAGTCACTTCAAGGATGTCGATTACAAATGATTGGGGAAGGAGGAGAGAATCACCTGAAAGAAAGTGTTAGATATTTAACCATTTAATCGTCATCAGTGAATTAGACTAAATGTCAATGACGATGTCATCAGTGTAATCTTAATGTGGACATCAAGGTGGTGGATGGTATTGCATTTCTAAAATGATTGAAACAGATTAATTTCTCTTGAGGTCTTAATTGTCAAATTGAAGAATTCCTCTGTGCTGCTCACAAACTCCGATAGATGCTTCTAATAATTTAATAAACAAAGGAATAATTTATTCAATTCTTTTTCCAAACGTTTACGCATTATTCCATCACAATTATTTTGGAATGTTCAAGGAGCAATACGATTCATATATTACTAACTTATTTATAGGGAAATGAGCAACAGTTTCCTCGAAACTGTTTTGTTCACCGTAGTTTACGACACCTTTAACAAGAAAGTGGAAAGAAGAACTGATTTTGACACGAAAGCTACTGAACCGGCTGAAGTCGTCGTTGTCTCTGAAGGAGAAGATTGCGAAGAGCTGGATTGAGATGACGTCGTTGTTGTTGTTGTTGTGGAATTTGTCCAGTTTATGTCTCCATAAACTATCAACTCTTCTTGAATGTAATTGAATGCATAAATTAAAATGCAATAGATTGCTGAAGAAGTAAATTAGCTGGACGCCAATGATTGAATATTGTAGTTAAACATAACATTTCAAAGGCTTAAACACCATCTTCAGCGATTATTAACCAGTTTATGTTCCACAAAATCGATATCGTTTGGGCATAGATTTGCAACAACACGAATTAGATGAAAAGAAATTTATTTACAAAGAAACCAACGATAGAGAAGATGAATGAGACGTATTGGGATTGATGAGTTATTCGATAGAGGAATTAAAAAGGAAGAGAGTATGACTAACGAGTATCATGTAAACGAACTGATAAGTTAGACTTCTGTGGAGCAAATTTCACTTATTTCTTTGCATTCACTAGGGATTCGTGGATAGAAAATGGTGTTTGCCTACAATTTAAACCGGCTAGTCCACCACATACTTGAGTGATCTGGTATAGACAATTTCCCAATGCCACATGCGTGGAAAATTGCCGTTTCATCTAACTCTCTTTATCACCTATAAGTGATATTTCGTTTACCCACATAGTTATTACCTCACCCAACACAACAAACTTTCAACTACTCAAGAAATTGTATCCCAAAATCCGGATTATTAGTCCTCAATACATCCCAGTGAAGGAGTTGAAATCTGTCTCGGCACGATTAATTGCCTAGTTTATGTTTCCGCTTCACCACCGATCAAATCGCAAATCATTACCCAGTTATGCGGATAATTGTTTGTAAAATACATTTCAATTACGATTTGATTACTTTCAAAATGATGTTCAGGTACCGGTAATATCAGAGAAATGGAAGTGATGGATGTCTCTTTTCGATGTCCTTGGTTGACAATATCTGAATAAATATGCCTTGACCGGTTGTAAATTTGCAAGAGACTTAGATTACAAGGTGAATCTGTGGTCATACTAGGAAGCAGTTGAAGGTTTGAATGGAGTACTTTACAGGTTCACTTTGCATTTGAGGGCCGATTCTACTTGCCACACGTCGTAAAGAATCCCAGCACTTAATATTTTCAATGTGACTTTATTGGAATAGAGCAAAGTATTTTTGCAAGATTTTGCTTTATATTTATTGCAAAATTGTGGTCATTGGTGGAAAATTTACTGAAATATATTAAATCTTCGTCCGATTCGCAATCTCCGAATGGAGTTTAAAGGTTGTTTAAATATTTTGCACATGTTGAATTTTGAATTTCAATTTGTTTCGATTGGGGAACTATCAAATAGAATATCGAATGACGTCGATTATTTTAACAATTATGCAATGTGATTTTGAGTAAGTTCTTTGGTGGATAAGTGTCCGCTTGGAAAAGAGTTCTTATGTGGGAATAATTCAAAAAATTATAAATCATAGTCATTAAGCTTGTGGAGAAGCAAATTTAAGATCAGGGAAGGCCCACTCCATCATCGCCAACGCATGAAGTTTTCTTTAAACCATCCACCCATGTGCTCAACTACCTTTCAAATTCCATCTCTGCCACTTCCACATTCAGCACTTTGCTGCTACGTGTGCGAACGCGGAACTTGGAAACCATGAAATTATAAATTTAGTGTACTTGATGTATTCTCGTAGCCAATCGTAACTAAACTTGATTTTACTAATTTTTTTTGTTAATGTGCATTGAAATGACAGGTGAGCAATTGACATTTCTTTTTTCAAACCAACATCTAAAAAGACGAAAATAATCCTAAAATATCAGGGCTTGAGAAGTTGAATTTGGTAAAAATATTGCGTAGAACTTTTAGAAATAGTATCACAATTGATATTGGAGATGAACAATTAGGAGAGATTCAACAACATGAAGGAATCTGGAAGAGACATCCCGTAGAATAAATACATTGCAGTATTCATGGATGCACATCACAAACGGTGGATGTACACCGTGAGACGAAATGAGCATAAAGTGGTGTAGTAAGGTGCAGATGGTGGATAAAGACAAGCACACAGTGAATTTAAATCAGGCAGTTGTGCACAGCAATTGCCGACGTTGGGGAGTACGAATAGCGGCATTTAGATTAGGTCACTAAACTCGATGCTAATGAGAGTGGGAGCAATGTGCAAATATAAATATAAATCAAATATGTCAAACCTTGTTTTCAAGTGACCGTTTACGAGGATTTATTGAAATGAGATATCCATCACTTCCATTTCTCTGATGTTACCGGTACCTAAACATCAGTTTGAAAATAACCAAATCGTAATTGGAATATATTTTACAAACAATTATTCGCATGACTGGGTTGTGATTGGCGATGTGGTCGGTAGTGACACCGAAATATAAATTAAGGAATTATTTAATGGCGAGACGGATTTCAAATCCTTCACTGTGACGTATTGACTTTGAGATTCAATTTCTTGAATAGCTGAAAATTTAGTGTTTTGTAAGTAGAAGGAAGCACTTATTAGTGTTAAATTGAGATTTGAATGATAACCCCCTATGCATTTTCAGAATCGCTTTTTTATTCGCATTCTCTATGACTATACTTCAGTTTTTCGTCCACGAAGCTGGAGTGTCGTCTTTTATGTCCCTTTGACGCACACCCCTATCTGCCATGTCTGCACTCATGCACTAGCACGTCCAAATCCAAGTGACTCATACAAAGCTGTCTCTGTTTTCAACTTAGAAGGTAACACGCGCCTATAGATTACCGGTTCCTACACATCCTGCTCCTCACCTCCCCTCCTCAGCACGCTCCCCTCTCTATCTCTCTCTCCCTCTTAATCCTTCTCACTCGCTTCAAATATTCGTTGTGGCCTCCTTGAATGGAATGTTGATCTAATCAACTGTAGGTGTTCTGCTCCAGAGTTGTTGCTAAATTTTACTCCAACAACCACGAATTGGTGACTGTTATTGATGTTGTTATTTGTTAGCTGCAAACCGTTAATTGTTGTCTCAAATCGAACAGATTAAATAAAGGAGCCAAATGATAGCTTTCCACGCATGTGGCATTGGGCAACAGTCTGTACCAGAACAAACAATTCTGTTTCGTAATAGCACGTTCAAACTGTGGGCAAACACCATTTGGCATTTTTAAATCAGTAATGAAAGTAAAAATTGCTTCAATGTAGTAGACGAATTAATCAATCCGTTTACATGATTTCGTCAATTGTGCTACCTTCTATTCAAAGTCCCGTATCTTGTAACTCATCAATTTCAATACATCTCCTTTTCCAACTCCATCGTTTGTTGCCTTGAAAGTTATTTTTCTTCATCTGATTCGTGTTGTTAAAACTCTATACCAAAACGATATGGACTTTATGGAACATAAACCGGTTAATAATGTCTGAAGATGGTGGTTCAGTATTTGATAAGTACTTGAATGAGAAAACGTAAAATTTGAATATCGGAACATGGATCAGTGATTAGACTAAAATAACAATTCGATAGTCAAATGGAGAAACAATTTTCAAGCTCACTGTTTGACGCTCTGCCTTATTTCATATTCAAATTGACGTGTCTGATGGCAATAAATGTGCTCCTTAATCTGACTTGGTGGGGATTACAGAAATAATTATTATAATAGACAATAATGTTGTTATTTGAATCACCTCAAGCAAGCATTCAATCATGTCTTCTAGAGAGCACCATATTCAAAATGGGAGTAATTCGAAGGCTAAATTACTCAACAATACATATTACTACTGCTACCAGTTGAGAGGATCGATTGAGAGGCCGCCAAATTACATGTTCTTCCTTTTGAATTTCTTCATGAATTATTTGCCCAAAATTAACTCATCTACACAAGAATACAATTCCCACCCATTGATCTCTTCAAAACCGCATTCCACAATCCAAAATATGCATTCTTGGATAATTCAATAGGTTTAGACAATTTAAACTTCTTCTTGGCTGTGCGAACTTCGGCAGGTAAACAACGGTTTTCGACCACTCACAAATAAACTCAATCGTCTACGTTAACTAGTCCCTTCTTTTTGCATGATGCAATTATACATAATGCAAGGATAAAATGAAGGTGCAAGTAGAAGAGGCAAAATTTTTAAAGTAGTTGAGCAATGGATGTTGTGATTTGTGGACTGTGATGGACTGTTTATCTTCAGATCTCCGACAGTCAACGGAGTTGACTGTCAGTCAAGATTGTTCAGAATTCCAGACACATTGTGGCATTAAAAATGAATTGAAAGAGTCCGAACGTGTTTCTCGCGAATGCAAAACCGAAACTTTATGTTGATAGGTCGTCTAAAACAGATACCACAATTGCTATATGTTTTATTAATTACATTATTTAACTAACATAAAATAACTGGTAGAAATTATTTTATGAAATATTCATGTCCCTTTAAATAAAAATCCATTTGCCAACTTTGGTTTTCGAAAGTTAATTGTTGGTCAACGGCCATTTGATAGAAGGTTCAAATATAAATGGAACGTGCATTTTATTTATATTTGGAAGGCATATCGCAAATGTGCAGTAGATCAGGTTGTTACAATGCCTTTTCAGTTTGCTTCAAAGTACGTGATTTTAATGACGTGGGTGAACTTCCATTGGACCTCATTCTTGTAGAGCAAAGTATAAAAAGCGAYTAGCGTAACTGGAAATTTATGATCCTTTTCYATCATTCAAATRTGTCGTTTACTCCTTCTTCTGCTTTTTGTTGCTGCAGTGTTGTGTAATGTCAAGGAAGACGTACCAGCAAATAATACCACCGACAAAAATACAACTGCATCAGCACCTCCAGCAGGCTCGTCAAATACATCATCTCCATCCAGCTCTTCACAATCTCCTCCTTCAGAGACAACAACGACTTCAGCTGGTTCGGTAGCTTTCATCTCGAAATCAGTTCTTCTTTGCGCTTTCTTGCTAAAGCTTTTGTAAACAGCATTGCACAAAATAGTTCTGCTCAAATTGTATCTCCTTTTCTCATAAATAAATTTTCAACAAATGTATCATTTTGCTCTTTAAACATTCCAAAACAG
>CAADRB010000104.1:95271-210725 GCA_900708905.1 Hymenolepis diminuta
AGAGTGGTGACGGTTCTTCACCCCATGTTGGCATCAGCGTTCAGAATATTCTCACTTGAGGGCGTTCTCGATTATAGGAAGGAACTGTGATACTATTCTCTCCTTCAGAATTTTAGGCAGGCGAACTATCAACACCTGCACGACTTTTTGATGTAGAGTTTATGCAAATCAAATGTGATCAAAAGCACAAATTGTGTCCCCGATAACTTTGCTCTCAATCATGTGCGAGTCACACAGTTTATTTCTTTTCACGCAGCTGGTAGGAAGTGCCTTCAATCGGAGTGAATAGTGCTATAGGAAGAACGACGACTTTTGCATTCTCCATTCCAACGACTGATTACATCGAAAATGCTTTCGAGCCAACACTGATACAAATAGTCACGTCTTTCCGGTGTTATTTTGTTTGGTAGTGGATTTGAAATGGCGTACTTGAGGCAAATATCTTATACTGATTTGCCAGTTAGTTTGGGGGATTTTGAGCATGTTAATTTAGGTTCCTGAATGAGTTAGTTTATCCATTATCCTTCAAGCTCCCTCAACTTTTGGTCCATAATTTACTATGATTAACTCCGGCACTTCTGTTTTAACATTCAGATGTATCAAACTGATAGTCAAACGAAGGATAACTAACCCCCAGATGAATTGGCACTTGCAACAGCGTGGTCAGAGGCTGAAGAACCCAAACGCCAAGCAGTAGGAGAAACCGGTGATTGTGGCGATTGTTCAGTCTCAGCCACACGTTGGCACACGGTCATTAGGTCGACGGGATCAAGGAGATCACGATATTTTGAGACCATCAGCACTGACAGGAAGTAGATCACTGCCAAGGCAACAAACTGCACTTGTCTCGTCTCATCCTAAAAATAAACGCAATATGGTTGTCAATAATGACTTATTACTTGTGATGTCTCAAGATTCATTTACTTACCTCATCTCTGTATATGACATTATGCAGCCGATTTATGTCAACGTTTTGAAGGAGGGACTCGATATTGAGTAGGGGATTGGCAACCGTCTTGTCGAATATCCCTCCCTAAAAGAAAGAAAGTGGAGGAAAAATTGAGAAATTATGCTATTGTAATGAAAACGACGTTATCTAGAAGCGATGTGTCAGTTGTGCAACGGAGACATGAAATTGTTAAATCAGGAGCCAAGAGAACGAGACCCATAGTTAGTGATTGCAATGACTAAGAATTAATACGAGTGAAAAGATTCCGGGCCAAATGCGAGTTTCTCAATCACAGAACTTTCTAGATATCCACTACAGATACTCACTAGTATACACGCAAGAATGCGGATGACCAACCCGGTTTGGTTCATTCTGGTGAATAAGGGAAGGGAATTACAAAATACGGGCTCTCCAAAAAGGTGAAGCCAGAATACCTTTCATCTCCCTGGGTTTTATAAAACCGGAAAAGGTGACTAACTGAATGTTCAAATATAACTAAAAATGAAAATCAGATGTCTTCTTCTCCAGCTCTCAGTAGCTTATTTTTCATATTGATGAGAGCGTAAGCCTCAGCCAATTTAAATCCTTAAAGTGCTTAAAGACATTCTTAAATGAGCTAAGTATTGTGCAATAGCTTATCAAGTCCAAGTTATTGACTTGGTTGCTATTCTAAAATGGCAACTTCCTGAAGTTCAATAATAATACTAAATGCAGTAAATAGATGTATTTGATCGAAGCTCGAACTATGAGAACCACGATGTAAAAAATGTTCAAACGAACCATGTATCCAGAAGGATAGTTCGTCATAGACGGTCTCAAGCCCAATACTAGGCGTTGGAGAGTTGCAGAAAGACGCCCAAGCCTTTCCAAGTAGGCGATACAGTCCGTCGAAAGATGTTCCGTACTATGACCAGCATTTGAAGCCGCTGGGCTGGCCAACCTCTGAATTGTGTCAACTTTACTGCGAAGGAGGTTATAGAAGTTAAATCCGGAGAGGTAACGAGGCTTAGACTGTTGCCCATCGGTAAAAGACAACGAGGAGTCGACTAAATCCGTGGTGGGTGTTGAAGTAGAAGGAGCGTTTGGGGTTTCCTGTGGATGAGGTTCACTTTCGCTGCCGGGAGGAAGGGACAGTGGATATGTAAAGTGATGATGGGGAGCTGGGAGGGTGTGAATTTGAGAGAGAATTTCTGGAGTAGGAAGAAAATCACGAAGGCGCGATTCCAGACAATTTCGAACGGCACACAAGCAAGCTAAGAAAAAAGGATTCAAAATTATAAAAGAACCACGGATGCACTATTGTTTATATGATAGACTTACCGAGTCGCAGACACTGTCGAACAATTCCACCAGCATTCATGCCTGTCTCCTTTTCGAGAGAACTCAGATTGATGGATGCAGCTGGCATGAAAACAACCACATCGGCAATGTTTGCCACTCGAAGCAGAAAACCAAATGCTGTTTCTGGCAGCAGACCGCTCGACGGTTCCTGAATCTCTAACTCCATCTAAAAACGTAATCAGAACTAAGTCGTCAAGTGGGGAAAATTTGATTTATTATCAGTTAAACACAGGATTGGATGTTTAAATGAGTATTTTAGAAGGAAAAACGTTACAGCCAAAACAACATAAACGGTAAATGGGTTCCGACAGACAAGTAAAATGACTACAAAAAACTATCAGTAGAAGTATTCGCGAATTGTTAAAAATGTTACGCCACTGTAAGACGTTAAGTATCATTTTTTTGGATATTCTTGACTCAGGAGTGGAAATATTATGCAAATTTATTCATATGCGACACGAGAAGTTATGAATAAATACAAGAGGAGATCAATATCAGTTTCTCTAGATAGGAATTGAGTAGAATCAATAAAGCAAAATGAAAGGACTGAAATAGACCTTAATATATACTTATTAATCAAAAGCAATAAGAAGTAAGATTGTATAACTTACTCTCACGAGAAAATGCTAGAAATATGTCGATTAAGTAGATATTGATTGCAATATGCGAAATCAGAGCGAATTGAAATGGATATTTCCACATATTAGGCAATCTACGTGATCGTCTATGAATTCAAAGGTCAAGAGTTTGATGACCATCAACTTACACTCAGGGAGTGAAAGGACATTCTTGAGTCTGGCTAATAAAGGTAGCAGGATCAGCGTAGACCCACTGGTGCGCTGGGAAATGCTTCTTTCAATAGGCCTGGAAGTTATGGCCGTAACAAAGTGCAGAAACGACACTATCCTTATTTTACTGTTTAATCTGACCGAAAATTAAGAATAAAAACCGACGAGTATAATTCGATTTACTCGAGCTGGATAGTAAGAGGGCGCCGACTTAGACTTCAAGTAACTGAATTTCTTCCTATAGAAATCAGTTTCTAAGACTAAAAAACGAAAGAGGAAAAAAACTCGAAAAGTAAACTTACAGTTGGGGAGGTGGTAGCCGCCAGCAAGGGTAAAAGTCCACCACAGGCTGTGACAAGACTGTCCGAAAGTTGAGATATAAGATGAATCAAATTGGTAGCATATATCTGGTTGGCAGGATCGTTGATGAAGGCCTGCAAATGAGCCACTGCTATGCTTCCAGACACATCATATTCATCTCCATCCGCAGAGTCTGAAGAGAGGAACTCTGTTTCCAATTTCTCCTTTGCTAGAGCTACATCCTTGGGTGAAATGGTAGTGGCTACGGCACTGAAAAGAAGAACAAACGGATTGCAGAAATACGGTTGTTTCGGCAGGGAATAAAATAATCGGGATAAACCTATTGCGCTAGTGAAAGGGAAATTACGAGTAATACGTAAAAAATTTGGGAAGGAGAACTTACCTCCCAACAATAACTACGTGGCTCAAGCTTTTTTATAATGAGCAACCGCAAAGTGCTGTTTCATACAATATCATGTGAGGCCCTGACTCCAACGTATGAACGATCCATTCCCTGTGACATCTCAAACCGCTGATCACATTGATGAAATTATATAGTATTAAACATTCCTGCGAATCTCATCTAACTTTAATTCCCTTCATCTGTACAATAAATAGGAATTTGAATATAAATGTCCTTGAAATATAGAAAACGTACAGTGAAATAAAGAGAAACAATGCAATTGACTGTAGGGTAGCCGTAAATATTAAGTTTAATTAAGGGTTTTCAAATAAGATCTAATGGCATCTAAAACATTTCAACAGAAGACATACTGGAATTCATCTTCAATAGAGCGTAGAACACTGTCCAGGAGGATTTGATGAAGGTAAGACCAAACGAAGGGAGGTGTTCGGAAGGCTTCAACTCCAGCCTTTCCGAGTTCTTGATTTGGTTGACTTTGACTTTGCTGTTGCAGTGTCTCCTGTTGATTAGGGGGGGATTGGTTAATTGTGTCTGAAAATGATAGTTCAACCAGTAGTGTATTCGATAATGCAAAGGCTTGATCTATAAATATTCTAGGGAAATTATATTTAACATTTTCATCTTCAAGTACCGGTAATATAAGAAAGAGCCTAATGCAACTGTCGCTTATCACCTTATTGACAACTCCTTTGATGGACAATCCACAACCTGTGTCATAGATTATTACCGTCTACTCAGAATGCTTGCTGACTATCGAAGCTGTGTCAAAAAATCAAGATAGACGGGCCCAACTTTATTGACTTTTACATTAGAAGTAACACGACCAACTTAGAGGCAGGAGAAGGGAACGTGATTAATCTCAAAAGTAGCATAGTATTTACTTAGTAATGACGAATATTCGGGTTACTAACTGAATTATTCCGATTACCGTTGGATCTTGATGAATTGTTCAAATGTTCGGTTCAGAAGCCCTCCCCTTGTAATCATTAAACAGGAGACCATCGGCGAAACATATACCTCAAATCAAATTTTACGTATTTCTTCATCAAATATGCATTCAAAAACGCAAAAAAACTGTTCCAGATTACAAGCTAGACATAATCCAACTGATTTGGACTCTCGTTAATAGGGCCAAATAAGGTAAACTCGTCAAAGTAAAACAATCAAAGCTCAAGACAACTATGCTCTTACCTATTTTGGCCTGAAATTCCTCCTGATAATCGCTTTTATCCCGACCTACTTTACTGACGTCATCCGAGGTATTAGTAATATTTGCTTCATTTTTTGCTTCCTCCTTGTGATTTGGTCCATCCACATCTGCTACAACCTGATCAAGCATTTCGTTGACAAGTTTGTGGACAGCCCGATCGGTGAGATCGATGTCTTTAACAGGGAATTCAGCTTCACCCTGAGCAACTGAGGGGTCCAAAGTGTCCGATTTAATACCGGGTTGAGAGGGCTGAGCATTCGAACCGCTGGTAGAGTGTGTTCGTGGAGTTTGATTGTTTTTGCGTCTTTTGAGAAAGTGCATCTGTCAGAGCAAGCAAAATGGGAGATGTTACCTTGCATTTTTCTCATTTACGTCAGAGTAATTTAGCATTATACAAGTTATATTAATACTTAATAAGCAAAATCGAGAAATTAATGTCATATTATGCTGTTTCATGATACAGAGTTCTATACTCATCTTGATAAATTTGGAAAATAAATAATGGGGAGGTCATTAAAGGATTTATCGTTTGCTATAAGGACGGACCCTATGTGGATTTAAAATATTGTCAGGTAATATCTGGCAGTACTGAAAAAACTTAACCCACAAGGTCATGAAAATTGATCATGAACTGTGCCGTACTCAATAGCAATCAGAAACTGTAACAAGTACGAACTAACCTGTTGGTGGTTAGCTCGTCGAAACTCCTCAAAAGAAATACGAGAATGTAGAATGGCCAAAGTGTCGATCCACACTCGCCAACCACCAAATTCAAAGCGGAGAGCATAGAAGAGCAAACAGCGAAGAATTTCCATCACTGTTGCTGTCGCGTAACTATTCTGCTCATTCTGAGGGAAAAGAGAGGCTAGTCCAATCACCCAATCCTGCCATACTGACATCTGCAACACTGACCTGAAAACAATGGGAAAAGGTGATAAAATTTTCTAAAAAAAGGCTTTTAACATCGGCTCAGTTATATCCTTATTAGTCAATCAGAGAAATCTCATGACATAAATGACCGAAATCGAATCAAGCACATACATACCATAGTCAATAAAAAAAGTTGGAAATGTCATTAGTTATTGCAATTTTAATAAATGATTTATTATTTTGATTCCTAAAATAATACGATGGGATGCTATTTGGATCATTTTCTATGGACTGGCGTAGGAAAAGAGATTGAAATACTCTTTAAAACAAAGTAATTTGAAATAATCGAGCTTACTAACAGTAGAGGAAAAATGCCAGAACTCATTCTCCCTGCTCTTCCAATTTCAAAAAATTTTAATTAAGAGTCTTATTGAATAAGACCTCAGAAACCACAATACGCAATTGTTAGTGAATTTGGGGAAGGGAGCAACCGCGCCAGGAGACCACACCTCAGTGTCTGAAAAGATAAGATTAAATGGGAAAAAAAATTTATACAATTCTGCATTTTCACTTTGAGAGATGCATCGCGAAAAACTTGACAGAACAATTCGATGGAATATTTTGGACAAATAGGGAATTAATAAAATTTAACAATTAATAACACCTTATCCCATAAAATAAATTTTAAAAGATTATTTTTTCCTGTTCTATCTATGTAAATTATGAATTCTTTTATTCATTGTTTTAAGAAATTTGAGAAAAAAGATAATATTAAATCGAAGTCTTTGTCAGAAATTAACAGCAATTTCGACAATAAATTAAAAGTCATCTTCTTAAAACACGATTGAGAAACCGAGTAAAAAACGAGGCTAATTACAATTTGGCTATTTGCCAGATCAGATCAACTACGCAAGAAGCCCCTCGAATGCAAACAAACAAACTGTATAACGTATATAAAGAGACGATGTTCAGGCAGACTCGTACTTGTCCCGATATCAATACTTTAATCCCCAAGGCATGTGCACAGTGGCTAAGCAGTAGTGTTCTAAACTGTTCCGCCAAATATCACGGGATTCGATGCCTATCGGTATATATCAAGTTCTGGAAATGAGAATGCGTTGCCTCAACGCAAACAATAGAACGCTTTCCTTCTTCCAATAATGAAGGCTGTAAGAACATTTTTAATTGTTCGATTTGTAACCTCAGCTATTTATCATATTAAGGAAATTGTTAATAGGTACTCGATATTACAATTTCAGGCATAAATGATTTAACAAAGGCGCACCACTATTAAGAAGCTTGAAAAGAGCAATCGAATCATCACATATGAGATAGACATGCAACCATTTAGCTAAATAGAGCAGACGAGAGGTAATTTTAATGTCCCCTTGATACTCCGCTACTTACAAGAGTAACATTAACTTTTTTTTAATTGGGGGGCACATATAACCTAGAGACTGTCAAATAATGCAAAAATTGATCCACTATGGCTATTTCACAATGAAATAATCTGTGAAGACTTGTCCTAATCAAGATTTCGTCATTATCACCAACAAAAATACAATTCGAATAACAGTAAATCCAACAACTGGTCAAGGGAGAGGATCAAAAAGATAATCAGAGCAAGTCAAGGAGTGGAGTTGTACAATATTTACTATAAATTGGCCGTTCACGTTCCAAAATTTAAATTTCACGAATTGTTTTCTGAAATGCAGGCAATGCTTGTCTACGATGTTCAGTGCTTATTGATTGTCATTTTTGAATCAGAAAGGGCTGGTCGTACAACCTAATTTCACTTTTTCCTCCAATGGTTGGTAAGGTAAATGACCTTACCTTACTTAAATCTTTACAATAGCAGAGATGAGTCGCTAAAAATTTTAAGTGAGCTATCTGGGGTTAACATACTCTGTATATACCAATAAATTAAAATGAGTTATATATTGACACTCTTCAGTAAATAGAAAAAGAACATTGCAACAATGCACTCACCTCCGATTGATATCAGAATTGAGGCAAAGGGAGAGAAGATGTTCCAGGAACGCCTGGCGGACGGCCATCAATTCGGGAGTTCGTTTTGAATGAATAATCAGTAAGGCGATGGTTTTCAACAGGGCTGAAATCCACAAATTAAAGATGAATTAATACTGCATAGGAAGCGGTTTTATTGACCACTTCTTCCTCCAAAAATTATTTCCGTATTTCGTATCCATTTTTTTCTTATCTATGAATCAATAATTAGCTTTGTGGACGACTCTGTCAAGTAGGAAAGATCATAAGATTGTCGGCTCAACGCTGAGTACCATAATATAAGTCGCTTACTGATCTGCGAAATTATTCTCCTACAGGCACACAGCATTATCCTCGCTTTCTATCCTATTCTTTCGATCTTATCTTTTCAACGTTTCTGACTGATAAAACCATTGGTCTTGGAGTGTTTTATTGAACGCATATGTCTGGACTATTTTAATAGTCAAATGATAGTAAATCTTTGGCCTTTCGTCAGACGAACAAAGGACCAATCAACTCAAGTTGGCCTTTTTATCTAACTTGCATCAAATACACCCGTGGTCTAATTCAATTCTGGATCTTCTGATATGAGAAAGACTAGCGTATTTGTTTACTCTTTAGGAAGATAATTAATGTATCTACAAGTCCAACTTGGTTAGGAGGAACAAGTATCCACTTGTTATTCTTAAGGAAAATTATATCTTCCAATACATCTGTTTTATTTACTTTGTTTTTATTTATACATCTAAATATTACACTGTAGTGGTTTTAAACATCCACTCAATGGGTGGAACAAACAATTTAACGAATTAGTTGTGATATGAAGTTGAATGACTCAACATTATAAACTAGGCTTATAAATGGGTAGGGTAATTTAAAACACCTCCTTTCTACCTAATTATCTGGTTCCACAGTTGGATTTAAAAGAGGGAAAATACACGATTATTATCCAAAAAAGTCTCAGGCACGCTGATAGATGGTGGAGAAAAAAGTAGGGGACCAGAAATAAGAAGAGCAAGTTTTTGAGCAACTTGATGATGCAGAGGGCGAAACTTACCAGAATTTTCAATTCGGTGAATTGAACTGGGGTTTGGCAATATTTTATCCGTGAGGTGAAGGCTCACATTCTCTGTCAAAAGCTGAAATGAAAGAATAAAGTATATAGGAGGTTTTTGCCTGAAAATATCAGTCAAGGACTAATCGGCTGTTCTGCATTCTACAGACCGCTGTTACCGAGAAAAACACAGTAAGCACGGATTTTAAACCAGTTGCCATGAGCGTTCACTGTCGATCTCATTTCGATCTTATTTCATACAGCATTGCCAACTTCGCAAAACAACACGAAGAGCTAGTTCAATAAATGCATCATCAGTAGTATCCCATACATCCTTCTCTATTTTGGGTTAAGAGAATAAAACTTGATAGCATTTTCATACGGCGCTTGAACGATTTGGGAAAGTTAATTCGCTGTTATTTTCTGACACTGATGGCATCATAGCTACATCATAAACATGCAATAACTTTTACATGCCAGAAATTACGAAATGGTGATAGGCATTTACTGACAGTTGAAACAGATATGAATTAACCATATATGAAAAGGGCGTTTCGACGTATATGTAAAATCTCCCCTCCCCTTACCCCACGGAATAGTAGAAAAAAATAGAGTATCGTCGTCAGTCAAAGAGATTCCACAAAATGAAATTTAATAAAGAATAGATTTTAATGATGTAAACTCCTCCTGATTCTTCTCACGTAAGGCACTTTAAAGTTGACATTAAATGAGGAAAGAATGAGAAAATGCAGCTGGATAAATACATTCACGCTTCATTCTAATTGTCGGTCTTGCTTTTGTCACGGATTTAGTAAGCTTGACAAAATAGGAAAAAATTTAACTACCGATTTATGGTTAATTTAAGCACAATATTTCCATTCAACACAAGTTTTGCAAATAATTAGGAGAAAATGTACCTCAAAGAACACATTATAGGTTTTCATAGTGAAGACAGGTGCCGCTGTGAGGAACCGATCGCAGAGATGACTGAATACACTGTGTTGAGTGATTGCTTCTTGCTTCCGCCTAAACCAAAAGGAAAAGAAGAGTGATAACATTTTGATAAATTATTCAACAAACCCTTTTTATAATACCAGTGGTGTAGCGGTTAACGTACACGTCTGATGATATCCAGTGAGTGGAGCAATCAATCCCGATAATTAATTTCAATTAATAAGAGGGGTGATAAAATGTGAACTTCTTATTATAGCGGCTCCAGAATGCTAATTCTCAGCCCACTGAATATTGATAGAATTACTTCCATTCAGACATTGGTCTGTAGCTCTCAGCCAAAATGTACCTATCTTTAATTAGGAAAGTGGCTATTCGACGCATTAAAAATGGACAACAGAAAAAGTTAACATGAAGAAAACATGAATCTTCACAAAATCCGCAGAAATTCTCCTCAAATCTCCAATTCTGTGAGCTGCGCATGTTCCCCTAAAGATTAGAAGCGTAAGTAAACAACTGACGTGATTGAAGGCTTATTAATAAGATGGGAGTTTATGAAGGCATTAATAATGGGAGTTTTTACATCGAAACTAAGTGCAGTGGTGTTTTAATTAAAGTTTAGAAAAAAAATTCGAGGACTTTTCTCCAAGTTAAGCTGACTAATATTTGAATTAGTGATCAATAGGTATTCAGAGTAGATGAAATCTTTGTTCACACGATAATACAATTTGGAAATAAAAGAAGAACACTTGGTAACAAAAAGTATGAAACAAATCACAAGCATGTAAACACCTCTCTTTCACATTCATTTGACGCATTAAAAAAGAATCCCACCAAATTTACCTGGGAGGATTAATTGCTTAAATCCGAAGATTGAATCTGCATTATTTCAATGCAAATAGGGATAATCCTTCCCAATTTAATTAATTTCCTCGATTCCCAATTTGTTAGCATTTTGTGATCCCGTTCAAAATTAAAAGGCAAAAAAGCATGACAAAACATCCCAAATGGGTAAGTTAGGGAATTTATGACTTTTGTTTAAATAAAAATATATTCTTAATAGGTAATTTATTTGGAATTCAATTTGCCATCTTCAATTAAATTAGCAGCCTGAAGTTTGGAAGGTAGCTTAACGCAAGAGATATAACTAGGCTACAACCATTTAAACCCATCAATGTGATGTCCAGACACCTGAATTGTAAACAACGAACTAGTGAACAGGTCTGTATGCAGAAATCAACACTCGTGTACTATCGTCGGGATCACTGCCTCACAGAGGCACCGATCAATGAGGACTTCCAGTGCCTAAATTCCGGGTGATAAAACAAGGGTGGGTGAAACGATACATGTCAGAAAGCCATCCTTAACGTTGTCATTAGATTCAATCCAAGCCCCTTCAAAAGGTCTTTTGGAAAGCAATAACAAACATTTCTTTCAACCTGAGAAGTGATGAAACGAAAAGTCTGAATCCTATACACCAAATCCCCCTATTCTATTCCCGAACTATTTCCTCTTAGCTATATTTATGCATCCGACTGTCCACATACTCATATCTCGGGCCAAGAGATAATCAACCTGAAACAAGACGAAACATGTTACCACGTGCCAGCTAGATTGACTGGGTGGCCATGTCACTGAAAATCGAGTCAGCGCGCAACCACACCTCTGAGTAAGAGCTGCTATTTTAACCCATTAATAATGCAGCTCTAGCGTGGATGCTTTCAATGCTTACAAATGCGACAAAGAGAGCATCAAAAGTCGGATGATAATAGCAATAATAGTAACAGTAAATTTTTCATGGTTCAATTCAACGGTTCTGAAAAGTATCAACGAATGGGTTATTCTCTTAAAAGTGAATGAGAAAAGATTTTTGCCAAAGATAAGAAAGTAACACCCTTACCAAATATTAGTGTTTTCTTCTCTCTGTCAAGAAACACTAAAGCCAGGCTTATATCTGTGGGATGCTTAGAAGTTCGAAGTACGAAGCGAAATTCGTATCTCGGGCGCAGGCACTTTAATTACTATTCTAAACTGTGAGTACCCGGAGATGAAGCCTCGTCAACGCCACATTATTGACTGATTAGGAAGTCGATAAATGCCAAATATTCTAGCTATATAGGGACATCAATACTTTCTTAATAAGAGAAGAGAAATCTGAGCTATAGGTATGAATAATACTTTCAATAATAGTTAAATGGAGATATACAGAAGAATAAAGCTACATACTTGGGTTTGCTGTATTTGAGGAAAAATCCAAGCATCTTGAGAGCGTAGAGACGGCAATCCTCGTCAGGAAGGCCGAGAAGTTGGAAAACGCATTGAATTCCATCGTGACGATCAAACCAAGGCACCATCACTGCCGGGTGCTTCTCCATCAAAGCCACTGTGAAGTAGAGAACATCTCCCAAGTTGTCTGGCTACATGGAAAATTTGACGAATCAATTTTATAAAAAGCTTAATCAAGTGTAAGAATGACAGCAAGATTAGAAAAAATATAAGCATTCCATAACGCCTTAAATTTAACACATAGTGTGCATAGATACACATCCCCCTGTTCATCAGCTGTCTGTTAATGCTATCGTACACAGGCCCTCGAAAACACAATCCTATTTATACCTAACAAAAGTTACTTTTATAACTTTCAGCTTAGAGTAAATAAAGAGTAATAATTTAGCGGCTACGACATAGGAGTTCTGCAATCCCAGATCTTACGGTCAGCAACTTGGCGGTAGGAAGCTCACAAGCAAGACATAATATTAACTCTTAAAAAGGGAACATCATCTATTGATTCAGAACTGTACGTAAAAGTGCTCTAAAGAGGGGAAAAAATAACTTTTTAAACCGAGAATATTAGTCGAAATAGCAAACTGCAGACTCGAAATACAAAACGGATCCATGCATATATAGAGAAAAAGTCATGGAACAGTTGTCGCTCATCGGATTAATAATATATATATATATGATGATAAAGACAAAATAATGTAAAAAAAGGTTATATTAAAAAAAATTATGAAATTATTCTTAAAATAATAATTTTGGATCTTAGCAATTAATATTCCAAGAAATATTGATTTATTAAATTAAAAATTGATAAACCACATTTCTTTATCAAGATCAATAGAGGAAGAGGACAAACCCAGCGACACGCCTTTCGTGTTGCAAATTGTCCCCGAGTGCATGCAGACCTTGGTTACCAGGCAACATCAGAGCAAGCAAAATAGAAAGTTATGCGGCAGAGAATCTATGTAAAAACAGTGCATTCACGTTTTAAATGCTTCCAAATAAAGCACCAACTAAACTCTGTCACCTCAAATAGTATGAATATAAAGTTTCACGAATGAAGGATAATAACAACGGAGAAATTGGGAAGAACAGGAAAAAAAAGATTTTACCTCCCATCCAAATGATTCCTTGCCATTTGTCTTTGAAAATAGCTTTGTGGAAATTCATTTTTTCTTCTAGGAAAACAATCTTTTCAATCTTCTGGACTATGCATATTTTACTGAGTGATATGAATTTCGTGTTAATTGTTAATATCTTGAACGTTTTCCAACATAATGCAAACTCGTTTATCCTTTATTTCACGAAAACAGGGACATACCTCTTTTACGGTAGAGAGAAAATTGAAAAGACTGTCAACTTCCTCCCCTTGTGAAGGAAAAGGATTGCCAACAGCTGTGGAGCTGAACTGATACTGCTGCAAAATGAGCGGCTTTATAAAGAGCAGGAGGTTCGATCGAATACGAGCCAGACAGTCCAGTGGTGGTCTTTCATCTGGAGTTAAAAAATACATGACATATTTAATTATAAATCCAATTATAATGAAGAACCATAAAATTTCGTCGGCAGTTGAAAATAATGTCTATTAGGATCCGGTGCGTGTTTTTGTTTCTAGATAAGAGAGCCCTTCCATCTGATGATCTTCACTCGAATAACCCATACAGGTCACCTTTTATCTGAATACTTAAACAAATTTGTATACAAGTCGCGGAAAAAATTAATTTTTGCTAAGATTTTACTGCGTTAAATTCTTTCCTAATGTAGATCCAGTAAGAACAAAGACGGTTATAGAAACGCATCTCAGATCTAATGTTATTACATCAGCAAAGATTTAATTTTAAAGTAAGGTAAGAGAATACGTCAGAAATATTGAAAATGGAGTCATTTTCTACTTAGGGAATGATAGATCTACCGGCTAAAATATCCGCCAAATCGGAAACAAGCTTCAAGTAATATACTAAAGTGAATAAGTGAGCTATTTACTGGTAAGACAAAATAATTAAACGCTCAGAAGCAGCTACACAAAATACCGGTCTACAATTAGAGCAGCATGTTCGCCTCTCTCTCTCTCTCGCGCGCGCGCGTGTTTTCTCCGTTCGCCATCAGCACTCAAATAACTTAAGTTGTCACAAATTTTACTCCAAGCCATTAGATCGTGAAAACACAATTTGATTTCGCCATAACTCCCTTGTTTAAATAAGTGCTTTTCATAACTATTACCAGAATTTTAACATCATTTATTTCAGCTCGTTTCCACTTTGCAGTACATATTTTAATGTACAAATACTGTTAACTATATGCTAGAGTAAAATTATGCTATCCTATATAGACAGTTTTGTCTTTTTTTTTCATTTAACAACAGACGTCCTTAATGTTGAGGTCTCCATTTATTAGGAATAGATCAGTTATCCGAGGGCGAAATATGATAACTTTACTCCCGACCAATAGAAATTAAACACTTGCAGCGAAGTTTAAATAACGCTTTCTTCGGGCTAAGATGTGCATAATATTCAGCTCCTACGTCGAGAGATTGAATGCGTCTCCTTCGGTAGGTGTAGCAGAACAGTATTGAGGAAAATTCTCAATAAAAGTTCCAGTGGACAGCCAATATCAGGAAAATTATCTTAGGTATACAAGAAGTCCTACAAGAAAATTCGCCAGAGCAATTCTTTTTTTCCCTAATACTTCAAATAGAAAAGGAGGCTCTCAAGTTATATTTCTACCAGAAAAGAATGGGATGACATGGGAGAAACTGCCAAAAAGCACTTGCTTGGTGCAACTCGGCAAAATTAGTAGAATGGAATAAAAATGTAAAATAGCTGGAACGATTATAAATAATTGGGCATTCTCTGAGATAAACCATTGCAACTTCTGTATCCCACATTGTTGGGAACTAAAATTCTCTGCCGTTGCGGAACCAATCCAATTAAGATAATTTGATCTGCTATTTAACCGTATCACCAAGGTAATTTTATTCTAAGCTTCGCACGAAAAATTGACTGCCTAATGAGTAATTATATCCATTAATTATAGCCACGATATTTTAGTTATTAACTAATGGGAATCATATTTAAGAGAGATAAGACCTTAATTGCACTAATTTCTCGATTGCAGTTAAATTTATGTATTTGTAAGCGAAAATGTGTGGATAAATTAAGAAATTGGTAGAAGAATTCACATCCATATAGTCATCTCAATCAAAAATTCTGCTTAAAATGGATTATTTATACCAACTACGCCTACTTAATGTTGGGTGTTTACCTGAACCGCAACACAAACGCATACATCTCACAGATGCATCTTATTCGCCGACACTTAAGTGGTATTAATTAAACACTCGTCGATTTAGAAGAGTTGTTAGGCAAAGATATGACAAAATTAGAATAATGAAAGCTAAATAAAGAAGAATAAATAAATGGTAGTTTTAAGTAATTAGAAAACCAAACAAGGAATTTGGTTAACCATCTACAATAGCCGATATTCTTCAATACAAATCTCTTAGAACTACTCCACAATCGACCCTGCTATAAATTTAAACCTCGAAATATACTTCAGATATCTGCATATAAACTAAGAAAATACTCCATATTCGCGCATACGAAAAAGCGTATTCGGTTTCTATTCCAACTTTTAACATTAGGATTGGTACTTTAGTAGCTGTGGAGTCGACCCAATACAAGTTGAACGACAAGTATCATTATACTTAAACATATTAACGATGGCGCAATGGTCAAAATGCCCGTTTGTCAAGTCGGACGTCACGAGATTCATGCTCATCGGTACACATCCAGCGATGTGAATGGTCGATCCCACGGGTTAACTCTGGTCAACAGTAGAGATGGCAGAACGTGAGGTTCTAGAATACCTATCATCTACCCAGGCTAAATTTTGTGAACACTTCTCAAAATGGGATCGAGAAGTTTAACGAAGGGGCTATAAAGAGAAGATATCACTAACCTGGAGTAGATTCAAGAAGGGGTTCTGTAGGTTTGACGATCCAGAAGTAGTACTTGATGGCATGCAGTGCAGAAGCAACAATTGATCTTCCTGACTGACCCAGCAAATCAACTCGGAACTCATCTGCCAGGAATGTATATAGTCGTTCTTGGACCTATAGAATAGCGAAGGAATAAAAAGATTAACTACAGCTTACGGGTATGAAACCCTCCGATTCTACTCAGCAGTCAGAAAGAAAATCCAAATGATAGTATTCATATTACTGTTGAAAAGAAAGTCAGCATTCATGGGCAAGCAGGAGAATACAATTTGGAGCAAAATTATCACAAAGAGCTGGGAGAAAAAAACTGCCGTCCACGATTTAACCATTCTTCAAAAAATCGTTTAACACAAAAGATCGAGGTGATTCGTGATAATTTAGAACACCCAAACACCCAATGACCAAGGTGTTCACGCACACAAATTCCCTTCCCTTTTAAGTAGAAAAAATCAGCATGCCGCCTAAGGTTTGTCAACTCTCCTTAAAGCAAAACAGCATTGTCAAAAAACTAATGCGCAAACTTATGATCAGCAGTTAAGTGAAACATCCTCTAGGTACTAGAAGCTACAGTTGGGAAAAAAAGTTTTGATTAGTGACCTATAGTCAGAAAATATGTACCTTAGTATATTGTAAACATTCTTATAAACAGATAATTAATGACAGACAGGGGTTAATTGTGATTGCTACTTGACTAGTTACATGATGATTCAAGTGTGTAAAATACCAAACACCCTTTTGTTCTGCGCTCGTAAAGAAGGCAAGGGTGCAATTTGGGATGAACGCTTTATTTTGCTATTAAACAGATTAGATCTGGTTATTAGAATATGTGAAGGTGGAAGCGCAAGCAAATGAAAAGCCTCCATTTATGAAAAGCGACATTCAATGCAATTGTTCATCTATCGAGCTCAAAATTGTTCTCAAAACGAGATTGTCTCGAATATTTCACAATCTAAAGGATTAAAGAGCAAAGAAGTATGCAAAATCAAGGGCCTGAAAAATCTTTATCCTTCAAGAACGAAATCCCATATATTGTCTGCATCCCCCTTCAATAAATGTACCATTGAAAGTTCTACATTCTTCCTTCCAAGTGACTCTTAATACGAAGATTAAAAGATCAAAATGATTAAATGCAAGTGGCTTCGATAGTGACCAACGATAAATGAAACACTTAAAGCATTTTTCAAATCTATCCAAGTTATAGTAAAAAGAATTGGTTCATTTCTAGGCGGGAACAGTAAGATACAGCGTCTGCAATAATGCGATCAAGTCAAGTGTATGCGAATGAAAAGGGGTAAACAAAGACAAATGAATTTGAAGATTGAAAACGACCCTTCCGTGACAACCATTAAATAGACCAACCATCTAATTGAGTACCTTCATTCGTTACGTTTCATTAGTCATGAAACGTATCTACCATTAGTAAATAGGATAATTTTGTAAGCATCTAAGTATCAAAATATGTAAATATTGACTCAAGACACGTCAAAAATCAGTTACAGTTGTCTGATCAACTGTCAAATGTCACCAATATCGTAGTTTGCAGTTAAAAGAAAGTGTGGACAATGCTATCAGATTGGATCATACATAAACGGCGAGAAGATGGAAATAATAGGAAGTCCTGTCTCTAAAAGTTATTCTAAAGGTTGCTCTTAATTGCTGCTATTTCGTACAGACTTAACATCTTGCCTCAAACACAGGCCTCAATAAAATAGTTGCATGCCACATTTTCTTAGGCAAGAGACTCAGTAGCACCGCGTTTAACATTAAGCTTCATTAATAAAGCCTCAATTAAATGTTAAAAAAAGTATTTGCTCACTGAAGTGGATGTGCAAAGTTTATATATGGGGTAGAAATACAAAACTTCAACTAAGTGGACTGCCACAAACCTTGATGGGAGCTCTTAACCACATTCCATGTGCAAAGAGCAACTTGTCAAAAAGTTGTCTGAAGAGCGATAGGAGGGTTGGGGTTGTTGGGGAATTTTTTGAAGCCGCAAGCAATTCACAGGTGAGGTACCGCGATGCCTCGAGAAGCCCATTGAGCAAAGAATCGGACAGATGACGACCAGATGTGGAATTGCGAAGAGCTTGTGAAAACACCACTAAACCAGCAGTGCGGGCCAGTTGAGCTCTGAGCACATAGGATGTTCGGGCAAGATCAAAGAGCAAGTTGAAGAGGAGCGCCCTAAAAGAAATATGTGGGGTTAGATAACCTAATCAAAAATTAGTATATTAATGATTATAAAATATCGACATTTATCCCGTGCGCCAATGGCGCTGCGGTCAAAATGTACGTCTGTCAAGGCGGAGATTGCGAGGTCAATGTTCATCGGCGCCAATTCAGCGATACTCAATGAAAAACAATTACGATCGGTTAGTGGGCTGAGGAGAGAGATGCGTAGAAGGGCTTTAAAAATTCATAAATTCAGCCTCAAGTTTATTAACGTTAACTCTTTCCGATCTTACTAAAGTCGCAAATATATTGTGATCAAACCGGTTAGCTCATTCAAGCATGCCATGATCTGGATTAGCATGAACTGATCACATTCGGATTTCACCTGAAATTGTCATAGCAAAGGATTTGCAAATGCTTAGTAATATCTAGCCCAAATAGGGAATGCTATTTGACAGAAGGAAAATAAGAATTATATACGTTAGTATTGCAAAATTCATTCATTCATTTCAATTAACTGACCATTTTATTCTAGTAAAGGGCATGAAAACTCAACTTAAGTAGTTAGTTAGAGAACTTTGAATCAATCTTCACGAGTAACACATATCGATAAGATATAATTATAAGGCTAGAGGATTCGAATTGACAGGCCACTTCCACTAATATAAGTTCATGCTCCAATGATTTATCTAACTAACCATATTTTGTTGGCCTCAGAAATGTTGATCTGGGAAATAAGTAGAAATTTTCAAGAAAAATAGACGAAAAGACACACTTTTCTTCGGTATCTGCACAAGTGTGACCCTTGTACATCTGTTACAAGTTTTCTCTCGTAAAGTGAAGAGGGAAAGTTAAAAGCCTTAGCGATAAACTGTTTGACTGTTTAAAGCGTGATAAGGTCAACACAGTGTAAAGCGCTAAGGCATAAAAAGTCCCCATTTATGATTGAGAAAAATACATAGCCGCACAAATTTCACAATAAAGATATCTCCATGCATGTCACAAGAGTAATGGAGCATTTCAAAAAAGGATAACTCCTTCAATGCAATTTAATAAAGATTCCTTATTCTACTATCAGTTTATACAGTGTATGTTGTTAATATCTGTAAATTTGGAGAGCAATCTCCAAGACTGAAAACTTGCTTAAGATCTAACCTATTGAAAATTACACACAGCAACATAGTTAAGTAAGGATATTCGGTAATTTTTTGTATTATCTGCAACGATTTAAGTAGTTTAAGACTGGTGAAAACTGTTTTTCCTACGTGGAAATACCCTGTCTAATAGATATCTCTTTTGTAGCAAGTGAGAGATTCCTATAAACCACCCAGTAATTCAAAGATATTCAAATTGGCAAGTTTCAAGTCCTGTGTGGGGATTATACCATCTTGAGAATACAAAGGATTAGACAGCGAAACGTTATCAAAATTCACTTATAATAAGTAATTTTCAGAAGCAGTTCGTATTTAATAGCAAGCGAAGTCATATAAACTTCATTCAGAATATTAGTAACCGGATGTTAGTCGAGGGTTAGTAATGGAAACATAACTCCAAATAGAAGGACAAACGGAAACAACTCTACCTAAAGTATCCTCTTGTAGCTGAATTTAAATTCAATCATATGTTCCCTATTCCACTTCGCCGTACAAGCTTTATGACCTTCCTAAATTCGCTTAATTCGTTTTACCCGCATGTACAAGCAAGCTTTATCATTCTACTGACCTTTAGCGGAGATACCCACTTCCAACAATCCTTTGGCACTCATTTTACACTAGTGAACTCGAGTGAACACCTTTTAGAACCACCGTTTTCTATCTCTGGATAGAGGGAATTGCTAAAAACAGAAACTAAAGTTCAATAATCTGTCGCTAATCTCCCTTTTAAGAGAGTAGCACAAGGAATCTATATTCCAAAGGTTAAGTGGCTGGGAATGGTGCGCTTAATGAATGCTTTTTGGGTGCTTAATAGCACTCTAAGGCACTATAATAAGATCGTCAAGCCTAACTTCAGCACCGATTTTGGATAAAGTGTATTATGGGGCTTCCCTGATGAGAAACTAGAAATCACCCATCTCCTAATGGTCAAATTAATTATTACGCTCACTAAGTGTATACAGATGGACGAACCAGTGACCTCTGATTTTCCAGACGAGTCTGTTAAACGCCATCAGCGCACAGAGAGCCAAAAAACACCACTATAAGCGTCAGAAGACAATTTCTTTTGCTCAAGACGAAAGTTTAGGAATTTTAACCAACAATTGACTGATTCTGAAAGGAGCGTTAATCCATTCGGATATGGTGCGAAAAAATGGACTCCTTGAATGGCTTATATACTACGGCAGATTACGTAGATTCTGAAGGCAACAGAAGATATCTATAGTGCCTGCCCACCTTGAGTCTTATCTGCTCGGTCTCTATTTGTATTGTACGCCTACTGACGCGTACCTATTTGTCAGTTGGTGATTTTTTATTGGTTGCTTATCGAGAAACAATGGTCGCACAAACACGCAACGCTCTCATCATAACTACGTTCACGCTCTCTCTCAACTCAGATTATATTCGTTCAGTAGTGACACCTTCCTCTTTTCTCTCAATTCCTCTTCCCACTCCTCCCTCCTTTCTCATCTCATTCATTTCCAATTGCTCAATACATATGTTCAACCCAACTCTTGGCCTTCTCCCTCGAGGATGACTCTTGTAACCCTTTAACCATGGAAAAATTATTAGTTCAATGAGGGAATATCTAAGTCTAATTTGTCCTGGCTCTTAGAATAGCTTAATAATGGGGGTTAGTGCTACTTTAGACCCCGACAAGATACTGCGTGGAATTGATCTTACCCACCTCAATCTCTTATAAATTTTGAAAACACCTTCCTACTATGGATTTATGAGTTTTTATTAGTTATTAAAACAAAAATGTGGATGTCAGTTAATTGTCGTCAGTCCCCAATTATAAAATGACCTTGAAAAAAAAATAAGAGGAATATAACCACATTTGAAAACAAATAATCTCAAGGGACAAGCATCGACTGAACATGGATCTCAGCGATTCATGTAATCTCCTAACTTTAAGTTAATAAAGTGAAGTGGTTCCAGATCTGCACACAGGCTTAATGTACTTTTTGGAGAAATAATACATATTTGTTTGAAGAAGCAGAAGTGAAGAGAAGAGATAAAATCACAAACTTTGGGGTAAAAAAAAAGAACAAGATGAAGCAGGATATTTCCAAGTCTAAGAGCTAACCCATATACTGGACATTTACATCTGACACGTATACAAAATTCTAAGCGATAAGCTGTAAGGGAGAGATTGAAGATGTAAAACTATTCCATCTTATTACAATCAAGATTAAATCCGAGTAATCAGTAAAATACTGGAGTATGTTAAAAAAAGAAGCGAAATATACTAAGTTATCAATAAAGTTAGAACGAAAATTTGAACAAAAATTTATTCCAGAAAACCTAAAAACTGCAAAACTTACGACACAGGGAATGGTTCCATCGTGGCTTCAGACTCAACAGCAGACTCGAAAGTATAGTCCAATTGTTCAAAAAGAAGATAAAGCAGTTGAATTCCACCGAGACTTTGCAAAGCCGATTGCAGGGAAGTTGTTCGAACCGCTTTTAATTTCTATTTACAAAAGAAAAAAAACTCAGTAATAAAACAGTAAAAACACTTCCAAAATGTTATAACTAGCCTCACGAATAAAAAACGAATTCAAGAGTTTAGCTTAGTAATGAAATAGTTATCTACTTCAATGCAAGAAAATTGGTAAAATCAAGCATGAAGTAATCAGATTAAACTCTAAGAACCTGAGGAATTTTCAAATACTAAGTACCCGATGAATTTACAGAACAAATATATTACTGAATGAATTAACAAACATTGGTATATCTTACTCCTTTCATGAGGGCATGCGGAGCATGGGCGAATGCCGGGTTCGGTTTAGGAGATTGATCCAAACAGAGGTTATGGTCGCAAGCCGAGGGATGATATGAGAACATGATAGAGGCTGAAAGTTTATTTTCAATCAAAGCTCTGCGTTCAGTTCCATTAAGGATGCCTCTGACTTCCGATTCAAACTTTAACTGCCCCTTGTAATTCGGACCGAGGGAATAAAGCCCCGAAATTTGTTGTGGTGAGAGGGCTTCAGTAAATCCAGTGACTGATGCAATCCGCCCAGAGAACAGATTATCCTCCCTTTGATCAAAAGTTCCCCCGATCATACAACGATCAAAACAATCTGACGTTGAAATTGGCCAGGCCATATCGACACTAGAAATAATCTTGCCATCAACATAACAACGAAGTTCGGATTTAGTCCATCGACTGTAGACAAATACTAGGGTCAGCATATACCACTAGAGCAAGGAAGGAAAATGAAATAATCAAACTCAAGTTACTCGACAGGGCTGGAATTCTGTTGGAACACAATGTTGTAAGCCTTTTTCTTTCGCTCTTATCGAAGTGACTATGAATAAGGTTCCCAAAAAGTGAGCAGTATATCCCAGTCCCCTATCCGTTTGAAAACTAAACAATAAAAAAATGTAATAAATATCAACCCAACCTGAAAAGATATCGAGGCTTAACTTCACTGAGCTTGCACAGAGAAGGATTAAGGTAAACCCAGGATTGGAATGTCCATCCATTTTGATGGGGAAATTTTGAGATAGGAGGAATAATAAGAGTCTAAAGAGAAGATAAGATAAAAATTACTCCATTACGCTTTGTGATTCACCAGGAAAAGCGAAGAAGGATATGTTGTTGGGAAAACTCGAACCTATTTTCAATTGATGAACGAGTTCATATGAATAAGGTCGCCATTTCCGACCAGAAGAGACGATATAATCAATTATAAATCTAAGGCTTCTTGGAGAAACGGTGAAAGAAAGAAGACTTGATAGAAGTAATAGATATTTTGAAGCTGTATGCTCATCGGATTTTTCTATGGCACTTAAAAGAACAGCTACTACGGATGATTCATCAAAGTCAATAAGGGCGGTTGGGGATAGTCTCAAAAGAACGAGGGCTTTATCGATATGCGATTCCTGAAAACCAAGCATTATTAAAGGAATATAATGCTACCGGAACAGTACCATCCGACAAAAATGCATCAAGAAGATCAAACAAAGCAGTAGGTGAAAATCTGAAAGAAATTATAACACACTTTTATCTCATACCTTAATTCATTGGAGGGCTTAGAACCTTTTTCGCTTACAACTTTACTATTTTGTTTACGATTATTTTGAATCAATTCTGAATCTTCACTCTTATTTTCAGTACTTTCAGTATTCTGTTCAACAGATGTATTAGAATCCATTATTAAATGAATTCTGAACTATAATGGTATAGGTCAAAAAAACAAAAGTCGAAAAATATCACAATTCAACGACGTTGTACCCCCTTTGAAGATACCGGTGTTATTCCTTAACCAATTAAAATCAAGGACATAATCGTTTGATATATTTAAATTAATAAATGAATTCTCAGCTTCAACTGTAAATCAGTTAGCATTCTTAATATTTATTTTTTAAACCGCTTACAACCACGTGGGAAAAAGCTTATTGTTACTAGTTTTTTATCTTAAAATTTCTGAAATACACTAATGCATTCCTCATTATTGTGATAAAGAATTTACGTAGTCAAATTATAATCTCGTAGTTTCCTTAGTAAATAATTTTGTGCATGACATGAAACAATTTTTGAACTCTATGCTTTGCTGTTATTACTAAATACGCACCTTACTTTTGGTTTGCTTTCAATCTATTTATAGCTAATCGTGAAATTTGAATTTTGGGCATGAATTAGTAAATATATTGTACACTATACGATCTGAAGTAATGCTCTTTGGTACCCTGACTTTACTCTCAACCCTCTTGATTTTTCTATCCCCACCCATAGACAATTTAATTGGACTTTTAATCAATACGAGGTGCTTTCCCATTGTGAAAAAAGAAAGAGATTTTACATTGCTATATACCCATAATAATAATATCTGCAAGAAAATGGAATAATTACTTCAAACAGATGATGCTTGAAATGGGAAAAAAATTCAAATTACGCATTTTAAATAGATGATTCGCTTTATAGTACACTACGACCAAAATATGACCAAACGTAAATGAACAACAGGAAAATTGAATGTTTCATAATTTGATTCATTTTGCAATATTTTAAACGATTTATTTCAGAAATAGTTTGGCTGACGCTCTATCAAGCTAGATGGCCTTTGAAGTCCAACACTTTATTCCAATAAACCGAAATATTACCTACTCAAACCGAAAGTGTAAATCACTTTATTAATATTCCTAATGTGTTCCAATACATTCAAAATTTAAATATATGTATGTATTTATGATTTTGGAGAGATTTGTAACAATCACAAACAATAACAAATTAAACAAAATATTAAAATACAAAGAAATGTAGTTCAATCCTGTTTAGTTTTCAGTGCAATCACCATATTCTTGAACCTTAAAACTTCGTCCTCCAAATGGTTGTATCCAAGCCGTTGAACGATTCTTTCTGCAATCATCCACTATTGAAAGAAGCAATACTGAGAGCCTGCTAGAATATTTGCCCAGTCGCAAACCATTTCTGTAATGTGACTCAACCTATTTGCAATTAAACTCGAGAAATTTGGTTCCTCACTGTCCGATCAATCTTATGGAAATTATATGGATTCATCTTTAAAATTACCTGATTACGAAAACTCCCGCTCTCCATTAAAGTCAAATTTCACGAGAACACGAAAGTAATACTTTTATCCATCTTTCTCTCGTAAGTGGATATGTGATGAAAACGGAAAACAGAGATGCTTAAACTCTACAATTTCGATGAGTAACAGTTGTAACATCTTCTTTCGATAATTATATTTCAACAATATCAAGTAATATCAATGACGGTGAATGAGGTTCCAAAGTTATTTTTCAATTCCTTTAAAGGCGCTGACACTGATCTTACGCTGCATTTTTCAACTCAATCAGAATATTAACTCCTGCATGTACATTCTGCTCATTGCGTCCCTAAAGAAATTCGTTCTTATTCGCTATCCTCCCAATGGGCTTCGTTGTAGCTGTTGCCAAAAATTTATAAAAATGATCCCTCCTCGTATTCGTGTTTGTTGGAGAAAAAAGATGAATGTGAGGAGCGAAGAGTTTAGGTATGAATACGCCAACGGCACCGATAACTACACAATTACCTTTCAAATTCTAGCCACCCCCTTATGAAAAGCAAACTTTTAGCAAATGTAGTGGGTACTCATATTGATATAGGTTAGCTGCACCCGCGTATTGGATACATTAAAGTAGACAGCATACGCCTTAAATCAGTGTTTCGTAAGTTTAATCGACTGATGAATGTGAGAACAATGAAGAATGACCCTATATGTATTCCCACAATTATTTTAAAATATTTCAATCCCTTGCTCACGAAGTCACAGTAATATCTTTGTGTCCCTATGACTCAAACCCCTATCTGTCATGTCTAGACAAGTTTATCGATCCGCCTTTTCTATAACTGTCCCCTTTCATTTTAAAGTATATCTTCACTCATACTTCACGCGCAACCTTGTCTTGCCTGAGTGCCTCATATAAATTGAAACATAGGGTTTGACACAAGCTTGTCATGCACCTGTGTGGGACGCCATTGAGATTTTGACTTGTGAAGATATTATAAATACCCCAATAGATTCACTCTTTCTATGTTTTGGCCGTGATATCATTCAATATCTCCATAAACAAAAAAATTGTCTGCTCTTCATGAATACCGACTTTGCTTCCTCTTCTTCCTCTTTTTCCTCTTTTTCCTCTTTTTCTGCAAATCAATTAAAACACAAATCGGCAACTCAACCAAAAATATGGTGACAAATGCCAGGGAGAAAGGGAGCAGTACTGAACACATTTACCTATTTGAGTACATCCTTCGGATGGAGGACTAAGAGACGCTTTTATTGTGAACGTTCTGCAACGAATTCACAGGAACAAAGTGATGTTGAAAGATTATGAACATGATCCAAACTACAACTCGCCATGAAGTTTGTCAATTTCGAGCAAGATACATGAGTTACCTCGCTGTCTCAACTTTGCTGAAACTGCAATCTCGATAGAAATTCACAGAAGGGTCTCCTGTTTCTCGAGGATAACCGACAAACAACCCTTCTCCCAAGTGTTTTTGACAAGGATGTTTTCAGTTGATGTGTTCTTTGGTCATACCGTTAACCCCCTCGTCAAGAGCGTTGTTGTTGGGATTAAGATGATAACAAACGGCTGACAGGCAACACGAGTTCTAGAGCAGAGGACCAGGAGCCGACTCGGTCCACATGTATTGATCAAGCCACAATGAGGACTCAAGCTGGTAAGAGGGAGATAGGGAATAAAGGCGTGAGAGGGCAGCGTAGGAGCAGGTGCATGACAAGCTTGTGTCAAACCCTATGTTTCAATTTATATGAGGCACTCAGGCAAGACAAGGTTGCGCGTGAAGTATGAGTGAAGATATACTTTAAAATGAAAGGGGACAGTTATAGAAAAGGCGGATCGATAAACTTGTCTAGACATGACAGATAGGGGTTTGAGTCATAGGGACACAAAGATATTACTGTGGCTTCGTGGGTGATGGACCGAAGTACTGTCAGATAACTCTGGGAGGCTAGATCCAATCTAGATTCTTTACTTTTCACTTTCCTTTTAGTTATTCAAATGTTATAAATAATTTCTTTACTGAACATCGCCGTGAATTTGAAGTAGAATATTCGAGCTCTTTTTTCTCGATTGTGTCCGCTCCAGGGAAGTCCCTTCTCCCCATTGGTGTTTGAATTTCTTGCACTGGAAACGACGATTTTGGTTCCTCCAAATACGATTTTTCATCTCTACATCGCAGGTCATTGTGAAATTTTCAACTATTTATAGAATCAATTTAGCGAATTCCCGTCGCCTTAGAATCCACAGTCGAAGTTAGTACTTCTATTGATTAATGATTCTTTTTACTAAACCGATGTGATTTCTTGTTGAAAATTGAGGCTGCATGGCGAGCGGAAATAAGTTTCCACATTAATTTATTTTTGGACAGTGCTATTCTTTGCAGTTTTGGACTAAACTAACAGATGGTTGACAACAATATAATTATGTAAAGCAACCCATAAAGGAAACATTTTTTACATGAGCCTAGATATTTATTTAAGAACCAAGTATTTAGGAGGAAATTTGATGCAGAAAACTTTTGGTCTGCTAGTCCACAAGTATCAGTTAAATGTAATAAGGTAGAATGGAAGAATTCTATAAATATCGAAACAATTGTGCCGGTTGTTAACGTACACATTTGTCAAGTAAGAGATCACAAGATCTGTGCCTATTTGTGTACACTAAATCCGACAGCTGTCTTTAGAACGTTGCGAGCTCCATCAGAATGTTCTCGCTCCACTCAGATCGAGTGGTATCTAAGTTTCCTTTTATGAATTCCATAAAATCTATAGCTTATAGCAAAAATCGTCTCTTTCCAGAAAATTACCCTATCCTTTAAATTTTGATAGTGAAGCCTCAAGCAATTTTTAATTGAATTAAATCTGGTGGCACGCTTCCCTTTATGTAGAATTTGAAATATTTATTTACGTATAGGATTCTCGATATATAAGCAAACACAATTCATTAAATTTGAATTCCGAATAACTTTTAAACTTATCGCCGAAACATTAATTAAATATCTCCCATTATAGAATATTGTTCGTCGAAGAGTGGGTGCTAAGTACATTTGCATAGGACAGAACTATGACGACTATGAGAATCTACCGCGCATTAATCCCCATCGGTTGCTTTTCTTTCATTTTATCTGGTTAGAACTTTATATTCTGTTGGATTAATATTTCTACTATTTAATAATATCGTTTAGAAAGAACAATTTAAAACTATTTTAAGAATACTTATATTAAAAAAAATAAATAACAAACTTTTTCTTTCTTATTATAATCGAGTAAGTTACCTGGTCAAACATTTACGACAGCATTTTAAAATGATAGGGATTAAATTATCTTATATAAAATAATATTTCTTGTAGGTATAATCATATTAAAAATAAAATAAATAATTTATAGAATTTTCTCTTTAATTAGCATATCTTTGTACTATTTGCTTAAAAACCTGAGATAATCGGCACGTTTTAATGTATCTGTAATAAAATAATACTCCACCGCGCAATTTACTAATCGATTGTTGGTTTATTACAATGGCTTGCCAACAGGAGAGGAACGTTGGTGCCGCTGCCGTTACTGAAGAAGAAGAAAATGCTGGACCAATTCCTATTCAAAAACTCGAGGTTTCGACTTGTTTTCATATTCATCATGTTTATTTTTGTGTGTTGTTGTCCTTAAGGTTGTTTTTTAAAGGCAATCTTAACCCTTTTAGGGTTCGGGTATATCAGCTTCAGATGTCAAAAAGCTACAAGAAGCGGGTTTTTATTCGGTAGAAAGTATTCAATTCGTTCCAAAGAAAGCATTGCTCAACATTAAGGGCATTAGTGAAATGAAAGCTGATAAGATTTTGGTAGGCTTATTATTTTCTCTTTTATAATAGTTTCTCTAGGATGCGGCTAAGAAACTTGTTCCATTTGGTTTCACCACTGCAACCGAATTTCACCAGAAAAGATCTGAAATCATCCAACTTACAACTGGTTCCAAGGAATTGGATAAACTTCTACAGGGTGGTATTGAGACCGGTTCAATCACTGAACTTTTTGGAGAGTTTCGTACTGGGAAAACTCAAATTTGTCACACTCTTGCTGTTACGTGCCAAGTATGTAACAAATTTAGTTAATCTTTTATCAATATTTGCATTAAGTTTGTTTTGGTGATTGTTTTCATTTTTACTTAGCTTCCCGTTGATATGGGAGGAGGTGAGGGAAAGTGTCTGTACATCGACACCGAAGGTACTTTCCGTCCTGAGCGATTGCTTGCTGTCGCTGAGCGATATGGATTGTCGGGTAGTGATGTTCTTGACAATGTTGCTTACGCTCGTGCGTATAACACTGATCATCAAATGGAACTCCTTGTTAATGCTGCGGCTATGATGAGCGAGTCTAGGTAAACATTTATTTTACTTAAATTAATATTAGTAGTAATACTAGTTAGTCTATCGCTTCTGTGGTATTTTAGGTATGCATTACTTATTGTGGATAGTGCTACTGCCCTCTATCGAACGGATTATTCTGGTCGAGGTGAACTTTCAGCGCGTCAAATGCATCTCGCTCGTTTTCTTCGAACCCTCCTTCGTCTTGCAGATGAATTCGGCGTTGCCGTAGTAATTACAAATCAAGTTGTAGCTCAGGTAGATGGTGCAGCGATGTTTTCCGCTGATCCTAAGAAACCCATCGGTGGTAACATCATGGGTCATGCGTCGACCACTAGGTATGTTTCCTTCAAGATATTAAGAATCAACTCTGTTTTTGTCATTTATTTCTCTTCTGCTTTTTTGTAGGCTGTATCTCCGTAAAGGTCGTGGTGAAACTCGAGTTTGTAAGATCTATGACAGTCCTTGTTTGCCAGAAGCTGAAGCGATGTACGCAATTTTGCCTGATGGAATCGGTGATGCCAAGGATTGAGAAGGTTCCTTCTGCTTTGAATACCTTCTCTTTCATCTGCTTATACTCTTCAAAATTGTGCAGATTTGTTGCAAACCTTTTGTCACTTTTAGTCCCCTTTTGTACCATCTTGGACATTCTATCCCAATTGAGATGTATATTTCTTATTCGAGGTTGTTTTTTTGTATTGTTCGATCTCTCCGCTTTACGTACGTTGGAAATTGTGGGTTTTAATTTCTAGCTGCTGTGTATCTTGTTTTGTGTAATTCGAATTTATACTTTGTACTCAACATTACAACGAAATTTATGTTCCATTTGTTTTTGCCTTTACATCTAACTGTGAACGTAGGAGATGTGGGAATTGTTCACTTAGTTCATTTGTTTCGAAATTTTGGTATGAATTTCTCCGTTAAGGTATGAACTGTTAAGGTATTTTTGTCTAGACTCTCATTCAGTGAGTTGGCTTATTCCTAATGCTTGTGTATCAATATACGAAATTACGTTCCCACTTCCTCCTGATGTGGTAGTTAATCTCATCACGAATCTGGTAGAAAAGTTATAAAATAGTTCGAATAGCGAACAAAACCACCGACGGTTTCTTATTTATTAATTAGCAATATACAGACGAGTTAGACGATTTTACAAATCTGGGCAACTATTTTTATGAAACTTTCAGGATTAAAAAGCTTCAAATATAGGATATCGCGATTAGCGTTTCGATACAGGTCTGGTGTACCGGTAGTCACACATGGGTTATGTTCCTCCTATGATGAAAATATGACGTCACCCACTCAACCAATCAAATTGCACACGGGGTAGAAAGCTATAAGTACCTTTGGTAAATCGTTATTTGAACCCTTTTTTTTAATTTTAAACAGATATAGTCTGTTTCTTATTAAGATTCGGTGTACTTCTAATTTCTTCGAGAGAATTAGGCATGTATTCAAAAGAGTAAATCGTATCGGTGGGAGAAAATGCACACAAAAATTTCACAGTTTGCATAAATAAGGAATAAAGGACCAGCATGCATCAGCACAGGGTAATAAATCAGTAAACAGTAACGCCTTTTCTGATTCACCGTAGCGCATAAAAGTAGAATTTCATTTTTTCTTCTGCGCATAATTTCCCAGGTAAATAAGAATCCATGAAATTTGCCATTCCAAAAACCAAAAATGTCAACTTTAAGTTATTTCAATCAATTTTAAGAAGGAAATCAATACACTGATTTAAATATTTTTTTATAACGTCACAACTACTAAGACCTCATGGAGAAGAAGTGTATCTCAATCTTCCCTAAACAGAATTTGGTGTGCAGTAAATGATTGGCTATCTGGCAAACCAATTATGCACCGATAATTGCTTTGGTGGTGTGCGGAAATGCAGTAACTGATAATCCAATGCATGAGGAATGAACTTCACCGGAGTGCACCAAAACATTCAATGACAGGACTTGGGACCGAACGAACCGACGGAGAAAATCACTAAGGTCCGAAAATAGCGCCAGCACTGGTGTTGCTTACTCTAGGCTATTCTCAGTTTGATACAAAGTAGTCAGAGTGAGGTGTTGATGTAAAAATAACGGATCTGAATGCAAATCTAATCTATAAATATAGATGGCTTTACATTTACCATCTTCTGTGAAAATTATGCAGCGTATACGCACTTAGTTTGCAATTGTGAATAGGAACAGTGTAGCTTTTATTTAAAGCAGGCGTATGCTACTTACATGAGCAAATGGGGAATAATTTACGTAAATTCATTTTAATGGAAATGAAATCACCAATATGATTGGGAATTGAAGGATTCAATGAAATTAGCTCGTTAAGGTCAGCAATTTATGAGACCGATCAAGATATTTGAGTTCCGAAATATACGTGGATATACCCTTCTTTATAACAAAAAAAAAAGGAAAATTAAAATTTATGTAGATTTTAATACCGCAGAGCTATAATAATCACATGCAGATTCAAGTGTGCTACTTTAAAAGGTTAAATGTGGGCAGGCGACACATTGTGTGCACTGATTTGATGATATAAGAAAGTTCTGTAAATGGAAAATCGCCTTTGAATATATTTAAAAGGACATTTATCACCGAAAATGTTTCCTTGAAAAACTACTGGAATGATATAATATTCAACTTATATCTTTGGGAAACCCAAGACTTTGAAAGCGGTGTATCCTACCAGCTCATTTGTAAATAAATAAATAAATATACATATATATTGTCGTATTAATATGTTATTAGTTACTATTTAATATGATCGCTCCTTAAACAAGCTTCCTGTTCTTTCCATACAATTATGGCTAGAAGAAGTGTGTTATTTGATATTTAGGGGTCCTGAGTTTAATGTTATGTTTTATACCACAAGAAGTTTTAAAAATCAATTATCCTTGCAAACGTTTATTAAAATATCATTAACTTGTTTACACTAATATAATATTTAAATAATAATCTGAAATTCGGCCAGTGCGTATTAATTTTATTCTAGTTTTAATGTGCCACAATTTTCGCAATTTCTTGAGAAGTACAGTTTATTTTAAATTTCTTCGTTACTCTGATTATTACATCTCAAATACAAGCTAAAGCGAAATATTTGGTACGAATTTCCTTGGATATTCTGTATAAATATTTCTATTTGCTTATATGCATAACTAAAAAAGGGAAATAGCATTCTTTTCATGACATCAAAACTTTTTTATTGATTGACATCACTCTTTAAAATGAACAAGCTTTATTAAGACCTTTGACTGAATGAGTTTCTCTATTGGGGCATCTCAGTTTATTCTCTACATCTTCCAACAAAAACCTTTAAGTGAGGTAAACCTCTTGTTAAATATGTCCTCTGTGTATGTACTGCTATATCCGATATAAAAGTATCATTGAAAATCGGTACTCACGGATCAAGTATTAGAAAAATTTCAACATCAAATGCGCAAGAATTATAATTTTTCTGAAAAAGATCAAAAAAGATTATTCAATTATTCTGAATCAGGAAATTAAAACGCAAAATGTGAACCTTGTAATGATAAATCGCTCTAATTCGTCGAAAACGATATTCAACATTTGTAGGTAATCAGAATTGTTGCTTCAATGTGGTTATTATTTCATCTCACTTTGATATACATTGCACCATTAGGTACCTTCTTAAGCATTTAAAAATAAAATTTGTTGAAAAACGCATAAATGAATTTTATTCAAAAAAGATTGGATTCACAATTTATTCTCACTTATTCATAATCATTGCATATTTATCAAAATGTGCCAAATTGCAAGGTCATTGTCTTGCAGAATTTTGGATTGAAGCCTGCGATTAAGGCAATTACGTGCTATTATTGTGTTCTGGTGTTTGTGGCTATTTGGAGTCCAATTAGATTATAAAAGAATAATTACAAACCATTTTGTTCAAAAATCTTGACTATTTTTCGCCATGTTCTGTTTTTCCACTACTTCTATTTTATACTTATAAATTCGGCAGTGAATATACCAAAAAACTTTAAGCGCTTGAAGAAAATTGTCTCTGTTGGTAACAGTTTTTGATCTGCCTAAATTAGATAGATTAATCCATGCTTATTTTGTTATTTTAAAAGGATCGAAATTATTTCATGAACTTTTTTGTTATTTGGTTTGTGACGTCTCATAAAAATGGTGGGGTTGGAAGTCTTTTAAATCTACTTAATTGTTTTGAAACGTTTAAAGAGAAAGTTCGCTATTTAATAAATGTACAACAAATTCTCATTTTCTTACAGATTTGCCTTTTAATAAACGTTATATTCCTGATTCAGGTTCTTTCCACTTTTGAAAGCATCATATTCTCGATGTATAGAATGTATGGTGAATGAAAAACTTATCCCCGAAACTAAATATCAAGTGTTATACTTTACCAATGTTTTAAGGAAGCAGCGTCGGGGACATCGCTAAACAGTACTTCAGTAAAAACGTGTACTGCTGAAAATTCAAGTTTCTTGATATCAGATTTATGAAGCACCATAAAACATACTAATACAAAATAATACATTGTCATACCAGTTACTCAGCAAGAGTTATTGTTAAACAAAGGTGGGGTTAGGGACACGTTTTATCCTGTTGTATCATTTTATTATAATAGATTTTGAATTATTATGTTAACCGTAGGTTACCTGATCAGAAAGAGTGGAATAAAACCACTTTCTTCATGGAAGGTCATCAACAATAAATCTAATGATAGTTAAACGTAAAATTTTTGAAATTAAAAATTTCTCCTCATATCGCTTATCTAGGGATCGTATGGGACACTTGGAAACATCAAAACTATTGTAAGCACCATTCAGTTTGTGAAACTTTAGTGGAGAATTAAAAACCCCATCTTGAGGGATATCCATTCGCTTGTTTAAATGTTTCATTTCGATTAGGCTCAAGGAAATAAATAAACTCTAAAATTCTGCATGGACATGTCACTGAAATGTGGGAAACCGACATTTTGACGATTTGGTCTTAGACAAGGTGCTTACTATTTAGCAATCATTATTCTTTTCTGCTCCTGATTTTAAATGTGACGTTGGTTTAGAAAATGTTTTTATCGGAGTGCTATTATGATATGCATTTCGTGAATAATGTATATGAGAAAGCATCATAAATTTGTATTCATCACGCATCGTAAAAACCTATGATGTTGGATTCATAACCTGATAACTTAACAATTTAGTCCAACAGATTAAAGTAGCCACCTTTATTTGATAAATTAGGAAAGGTAACGCCCAGGTCTTATTAAGGAAAGCGTTTGATGACGCTCATATTGGGCAGAAGGGTCGTGATCATTCCATTCACTCGGTCGCAGCGAGTGTTAACAGACTAGAGATCTTTGGCTTAGCAGACCAATATGTTGGTTACTATGACATCAGCGGATTAATTTCATCTTTGTCATTATCAGAGAGGAAATTTCTGATAATTAATCCTCACACGACACTATTTTGATACGCAATAACTCTTTTACCTCTGACCGAAGCTACAAACTTGTGATTATTTCTTCCGGATTCTCATCAAGTAAATAAATGCATGTCATCCTGTTTAAGCCGATTCTCAAATGTTTACTTTTTAAATTTAGTAGGAGCTCCGAAACCTTTTTGTAGTCCTGTCTTTGTAGTTGAAGATATATCCTAGATAAAGGATTCTCCAAAAAATTAGAATTCCATTTGATTTTTGAATAATACCAATCTCCACACTTTTACAATTATTTTACCAAAAAATACAGAACCACCACCTTCATGGGTGTTCACCAAATGCATAATTAATGTCCTTTATTCGTTTAAAAGAAGCACTTCAAAATAAACTTCTTTCCGGTTGCAAAAATTTGTCATCTGCGGGGTGCATGTTTGTATGTGCGTTTATGTCGAATTAGCGAAATGGAAGAATTCGTTTATTTAAATCCCTTAAAGTAAAAAAATTATTTACAAATAAAGAACAGTATTGTTAATTTACTATTTTTATTCATTTCCTTTTCGTCTCTGGTAAAGATTCTGCATTTCTTAATGAAAAATTTTTTGAGAGCAGAAGTTGATGGAAATTAATGATTGTGAAATTTAAAGATATTAAAAAAACTAATAAAATTCTTACTGCTAACTAGGATATCCACTGTTTTAAAGTGCTAACGGAGATCCTAGAGTAGTCAAAGTCTTACTAGAGCTGGTTCCATCGCAAGCCAAATATCTTTGATTTAGATGGGATAACAGAAACCAAACTTATCTGCTTAAAGTGTAAAGCAGTTTATTTTGGGAAATTCCAAAGGTAGTGATTAAAAATTTCCACGATTTTAAACAAATTTGGAACAGCCAATAAAATTATGGCAATGAACTCATCAATGGAAGCTCAGAAAATGCAGTATGCCAGTTTTTTGGGAGTCAATATGTACATTTGCTAAGTCAGAGGTCAAGAGGCCAATGGTCATCGGTGCAAATTTAATGGTGTGGATGATCAATCGTCCTGGTCAATCTTGGTTAACAAAGAGGGAGGTAGAATGTAAGTTTCTCAGTGGAACAGCTCCTCTATCCAAGCCAACCGTTGTGAGCACTTTGCCCTAATAGGCTTGTAATATTTTATTAAATATGCAAGCTGTTGAATTAAGAGATAAATGAAAACTGTGACATTTTCACTGATATTAAAACTTATTGTAATTCTGTTGACTAAAACAGGATTCTTGCTAAAAATATCGCTTAGAGGATATTAATCTAATTAGTCTGTGACATGTCATGTTGTCTGTAACGGTAACTGAAATATGCACAGTAATGAAGAAATGACGAGCGCATGTGGTGTTCCAGGGCAGACGTTAATTATGATACTTATCTAGGTGGCAAAAATTGAATTTCCTTTTACTCCATAAACATTATTTGTTATAAATTGTGTCCTCGAAATCAGACACTTTATCAACCTTCGCTCCAGTTACACAATTTTCTCCTTCAAGCCCGAGCTGTTATAGTCAAGGCAGTCACCGGTATAGCAACAGCGTGGGACTTAAAAGCAGCTTGTACTATGCGAAAATAATGAGATAATACTGACGTCTCATAAACTCAGTGGATTGATTTATAATAATAGAGGCTCAAATCCAAAAAGTGCCTGAGTAAAATGGAGAAAAATAGCCAAGCTAACGCCCTTTCCGACAACACGAACTCTATTACCACAAAACGAGGGAAAAACACCTTTAATGGTGGAATGGTTTATTATAGAGTAATAGAGACGAAGCGGTCGCCTTGTGACCAATAAATTGAGATTAAGTTCTGTAGGGAATTAGAATTCACAAAACAGGTATTGCATGCCGGATAACACCCGAGGGGTTATGGGTCAGAGAATGCAACAAACAGAATAGAAATCGTTGAGAAAACCACAATAACACAATACGTAGGTGGGGAATAAAGTTAATATTAAGTATTAGAAGTTTTTAAATAGGAAGAATTTCCCAGTATTAAGAAAATTAATATTCAACTCAAAACGCGCTTGGTTTGACTTAAGGAATGGGCTTCGAAAGTTTTCTTAAAATAAATGCTAAAAAATGCTTTTTTTTCTATTCTTGAACATAATCGGATTCTCTTAATAAAACCGGGTGGCCTTTACAAAAGAAGATTTATTTTATTTTTATGGAATAATCAAAATTTTCTCACAAAATCAAGGTGGCCATGCAGTTGCTGAGAATTTCGCATTTCTTAAACAAAAATTTGATTAATCACTATTTTATAATTAGCACCTGATTCGTTTATTTAAATCCACCGCATTTTCCTTTCTTACAAGCAATGAAAATTGAACCTTTAGTGTCAAATAGAGTTTATTTAAACTCTAAACTTGAATATTTCAAATCTCTATTTTTAAATGTTATCCATTGTTTGGATTTGAAGTAAAATCGATAGTCTGGGTGCAGTCTTTGTAATGGTGACGGACTTGACAGACTTGGGAAAGGCGCACCTGAATTGACTGACTGAAAGTTTGAGTAGAGTGTTGGCGACGGGGATGTTCTCAATGCAATTTGGAATGGAGTGACCGAAATCATTTAAAGCTGAACCAGCGAGTAAAATGACCAACCGCACTGATTAAGTCGGACTAGTAAATAGGTAACAGACATCGAGTTTTCACCAGGAAGGCTCTCTGATGCTGCCCTCTGCTCCAAATGAGAGTCGCAAACGCTTTTCAAGATTGGGAATTGTCGTGATCATTTTAAAATCGCCCGATTGACGGTTGTAATAAATACTACTTCTTTCAAGAGCCTGTATTTGAATAGTCGGTATTTTTGCAATTTCGAGTCTTATAAACCAAATACCATTTTTGTGACGTTGGAAAAGAACACTCACTTGGAATAGATCGAGCTACAGAGGTGTTAGTTGGCAACTTGTAAGTTTTGTCTTCTGGTGGCAAAATCGCAAATAAATTTATATTTCATTTGAATATAAGCGTTCATCTGAAGCGTTCACTTAACTGGTAGCGCAGTGGTTAACGCGTGGTTAAGCGCAAAATTAAGAGTCACGGGTTCAATGCTCATCGGTGCAAACCCAGTGAGGGAAATGACCGACCGCACTGGTTAAATTTGGCTAATGAGGTGATTGCCAGAATTCGAGTTTCTCACCAGAGAGGCTCGAAGATATCAGCTCTTTATGAAGATATGAATTGGGAAATGCTTTCCTACATGGATTTGGGAATTATTGCAGAGCAGCACAGAATTTCCAGCAAATCTTTAACACGAATTGGATACGTCTGGTTTGTCCGGTGACATATTTTCACATTCATACTATCATACCCCTCTTGTAATGAATGGCCATTTTTTCGCCTATTTGATTCATTTATTGCTTCAATTAATTTACAAATTTATTTGCATAAAAATATTTCGGACTAATATATCGAAATATTGGGGATATTAATGGAAATTAAATTAGTACCATTATCTATGTCGTTTGAAAATGTTCGATTTCCAATCATGGAGAGCGTCTAAACAATAAAGACAGTAGGTGCACTTCAAGGAACGTGTAAGGGATTTAGGAAGGAGGGCAAGTCATGAATTCAAAATCTTATTGTTTCTAGGTGTCAATGAATTCATTATATTCTTCTATGTTTGCTAGTGTACTTGACTATTGCTTACCGTCACCAAGATTATCATAGTTAAATTTCGGATTTCATATGATTTTGTAATCACCCACCTTTCAGATAGGTCTTACAGCTATATACAGAACAGGGGAGACTGCTGGTTGGTAGATTGTCCGGTTAGTTATCCACTGTCGTCTCATATCATATGACATTATCAAGAGAAGTTGACATCAAAATTGTAGAGACTGATTTCTCTTTTTCGCACCCCCTTATCATGGTTCCTGTTTCTTAATGAGTTTCGGCATCCAAAATGCTCTTTCACACCAAACACTTAGCCATCGCTTTTGCAGTTGTGTGGAAAGCTATCTCAGAGGGAGTTTTTATGTCGGAACAAAAACATTCATTTCTTTCCTGCTGTAGAGGTCTATTATCATCTCTCGGGCAATGTTTTGGACAGCCTTCAGATTAATATCATTCATTGTACGATGGACAGTAGCTGACAAGCTATAGAGAAAAACAGTTTCCACAAAATTTTCAAATAGTTCCGCTTGAGAATTAATGAAAGTTCGAAATCGATTCCAAAGTCGACCTGCTTCTTGATAATGCTTCATTAAAACAAAGCATACGCCCGCCAGTCATTCCCTATGTGACGTACAAGAGAAAAAGATTGATCAAGGTCAATGGATATTTTTCGGACAAAGAACATAACATCTTCCGAATTTTAGCTAATTTAATTCTGTTCTGATACGGTCGAGTAAAATGCTTTATATTATTTTCAATCATTTTCTCACCTCAACTTTCGAAGGAAATAATAACTTGAATTGGCAAGACTGATCGTCGTGGCTGAAAAAATTGATGAATAGTCAGTGGATGTGGTACAGAGGAATTCGTTTCAATCCAAGGGAGGAAACATTTGATTTTTGGAACAGTAATTTCCCAATAGCTAACCCGAATTGAGAGTTAAATGAAAAAAGATTGACATCTTGAACTCACTCCTTTCCATCTTTTATTGAACTATCCGTAAACCGATTTCCGGAGCTTATCAAAACTGGGAAATTATTTTGTATTACAATAGATAATAATGATTAATTTTTTATTAATTAATATGAAATGCTTTGATTACGAATCATTTTTAGCAGATATAGTCAGTAAAGAAAACAACGGTTAAGACTTGGGCGGAGCTGGGGTCCAATCTTCCCTCGATAATTTATGTCGTTAAATTGAACTTCCTTATGGTGTATCATAACTTAATATAAGGTACCCTCAAATTGTTTACTTTTGGATAATGTAGTGCACTGACGGAAAGCCGAAAACATCAAGTGAGGTCATAGAGTCCTAATTCGTATTGTTTGACAGGTTAACCACTGGTCTGAACTTCATACACCAATCATATGGAGGCGACTTTTAGTCTTAAAAATAACCTTTATATCCTTTATCAAATTAAGAAAGTGCCGTGATGTGATGAATCTTCTCTTTTACTCATACCCCGGGGCCATTAACTGTAGCCCCGTGGGTATCTAGCAGCAGAAACTGGACTTTTAATATTACATGTATACCTGCTGATCTTCACAACGGGTACACAGCATAAACTGGAAATAAAATTAGAGCATCTGAGAAAACTCGCTGCGCAAACATAGCAGTGACAACCGCAGACAAGTCTTAGTTCCAGAAATGATACACGTACTAAATTGTCACTGTCTTCATTGCTTGATATAATAAATTTCGATTTATATAACTGAAATTGATATAAAAATGGGAATTATGTGAAAAAATTGCTTTAATCGCGCTAGTAAAGCTACCTTAGGAGTCACATCTGAGACTAATAGGCCTTTTCCGGTTGAGAAGACCAAGGGTCGGTTTGGACCAATGTGTATCGGGCAATTGAAAATGAATGACAGGAGGAAAGAGGAAATGGTAGAAATAGGAATTGGGAGGAAAGAGGAAGGCGTCAGTTCTAAGAAAGGATAATTCGAATTATGAGAAGCAGGCGGACTGAGGTATGATAAGGCGGTCGACCGATTTCGCATTTTTTGTATACGTCAATAGGCGGGCAATGCATGCATAGGGAGGCAGGTAGGTCTGAGAGTGAGAGTATGCACTTATTACAGACTACAGAAAAATTAATAAACAAAATTTAAAAAAAACTTTCTAGCCCAATTGAATATATAGTCGATTTAAGGCGTTTAAATGATAAATAATTTCATAAGCATTAATATTTTGTTTTTTTTGTTTTATCTGAACAAGCATATCTCTGCTTTTGTCATTTTGGGGCAAAAGTCTATAGGATGACAAAACATCGGACAGGGTTGACGAACAACAGAGACTGCGTTACTTCGCTTTTGTTGATATAACTTTCCAGGTTAATTGGAACTCATAGACAAAACTATAATGATGAAATAAATCATCTCAATTTCGAGAGAGGGAAAATGTTTGAGGTACTGTAAGTAGCAAATTGAATTAAGACTTCTAGTTAGTATGTGTACATCGATTTGCAGAACTTTCTTAGTTTCGTCAGTTGGTACACTCGTAACCGTGGGCGATAGGCAGCCAATCGCTTAAGAGCATAATTATTTCTGTCCCCCCATACTGTATTCATCATCTTCATAAACTAATAGTTCACTTAGGAATTGTGTACCTTACCCACATGTTTGAAATAAAATATTATTTATTTATTATTTTTGGCCAGATATCTTCATTTTATTCAGTAGGGTTGCAGGTTATCAGCGAAATTTCATTTATTATTGACTGCAATTAAAGTAAATTACACGCTATTAAATAATAGTACTGTCAGTTATTTTGTTTAAATGAGCCAAATAAGAGGACGGGTAAATTAAACAGCAAGGTGCTTCCAGAGCAAGCGAAATGTCATCCAAGGTGTCTGATAGAAGATAACGAGGGATGCAATTTTGGACAATTTGACATTTAAGTTGGAAAAGGTTAAACGTTATCATTTTCAAATCAAATATGCCTTCGTACATTTCATGCAGACCGGGATGCGTAATTAATAACAAGTATTCTATTTTTTTATATTTTGAACTCACTCCAGCTTAATCCAACAAAAATGTGTGTTTACTCCACTCTTTGTAAATTGCAATTATATGAAATAAGAGCCTGAATGGCTTGAAAAAGTCATAACTTTATTAAGGGTTAGAGAAGAGGTAATGAAACTAACCACCATGACGCCTTGAATGTGGAGGTGCTGCAATCAGATATTGTGAACGTACTGATTTCATAACATCCACCAATTTCACCGTAAAATTAGAAATAGTGTTTAAGTCACGTGACTTAAAAAATACTATTTTGACCGTCGTTTAAACAAAAAAAAATGCTATTTTCGCAAAAGTGCCCATATCCATCAAAATTTATCACCCCCAAGTACTTCAGATCTGGAATTTTTAAGAACATGGCTCACCAATCAAAAATGTTTGTTTTTTTGTATCTGCTTCCTACTTACATCTCCCTCTCCCTCCAACACAAATTGACTCAAAATGTCGCACATTTTCACGCAATTTTTATACCTCCTTTTGTGTCGATTGGGACTCATGGTTAGAGCTAACTACTGACGGGATGTCTGCACTATCATGTTGCTAACTGTTAAACCCGAAATAGGTTAACCATAATCCCAGAATCATCGAATTCAATCTTCATTGTGCTCAAAGCTAGAATTCGGAAGAGAGTACGAATATGTAGATACAGATCTGGCGTGCAGTTTTTGCATTTTATAACAGTCATCTCAACAATAGGGAGAGGAGGAGGGAGGTTCTGCGACATACGTATCTTATATTCAAAACAAGGTACAAAAAGCTTATCAGTTCCAGAGGCTCAAAGGGATCAAAGGGTTAAAATAATACAGTTAAACAAATCAAATGTTTCCGAACAAGAGAGGGTAAATCATATTAAATTTCCAGTACCAATATTATTTTTTGTTCCCAGCTTGAATACATTTTATTTGACAAAAATCAAATTAACAAATAATTACTAATTATTTATAAAATTTTCATATTTATTAAAATTGGCTGAATTGCAGTGCCTTTGCTTTGCATAATTTCGAGCGAATTGCGGAAATTTGCTTAATTCCGTGTTGTCATCGTCTTCTGGAACTTTTGGTTATTTTGGGAGGTTCAAAAGGTTATGACAAATACAAACTCATCTATTTCGCTTACTGTTATTTGATTCATACTAATCGGTTAATAAATTTTGAACATTTCAGCAATGAATCTGAGCGTAATTTCGCGACGTCGGAAAATATGGACATTTCAGATCTTTTCAATTTTCCACAACGTAGAGAGTTCAGTGTCTCCGGGAATTGAAAAAGTAAATCAAGCTTTCTATTCCTGATCCGGTGCCCGATCTCAAACCACATTAGTTCCCTTCCAACAAGGAACAATTAAAACAATAATATATATATATATGTATTTTAAAATTATACATCTTATATCAAAAATAATTAATCGATAAATAAAATCGAATCTTAAAAATCACACGACGAGCATTAGAAGATTTGAAAATTTAAATTAACAAATATTTAGCAACAAATGAACAAGAAATACTTAGACTAATGAACAGTAATTCAAAACGACGACCAAGTAAAAATTTCTTCAAAAACTTCTAAAAATTGTGTTTATATATTCAAAAATTTAAAAATTTATAAATAAATTTTGCTCGGACTGTATTTATTTTCCCGAAAGGGGTATTTTTAATTTGTTAAAGTTAATTGAATTAAGAGCTTAACATTTCTGGGCATTTGAAATACGCCTCTGCTTTATTTGACGGAATCCAATCTGAAAGGAGTTTAAAAATTCTAACGAAATTGTACTGCGTTGGTGTGTGGAAGTCGGAAATTGAATGTCAATACACTGATAGACTCGGACAAACAATTTGATTTGAATTGAATTCTAGAACTTGAGAGTCCTATTTAAAACGAACAAAAATGGCCAAAGTTTAGAAATTTGTACATTTTTCTCATTTTTATGATAAATATTTACGTAACTTTGATTGAATGCTTAATTCAGTTGTTGCAGCCAAAAAAATTTGAGGCATATTCATTTGAAAAACCCAGATTATGACGTATTTTCAAATAAAAATTTCATTATTGACAGTGTCTAGGAGGTTAGACACACGTTAATTGCTTGAATTGCTGTCAATCTACCGTATCCTATCACCATGCGCGTATCGGCACTTCTATCAAATTCATAGGGAGACTCCAGCTGTCCTCCAATAAAACATTCCCCCTTTCCATCTCTCTAATCGCCGTGTCATTACCCTAAGATCCCAGCTGAATTCTTCACAATCTGTCAACTGCTTCAACTCCTTTTCGCAAACATCTAAGTGTAATCTTACTCTCGGCTCCAATACTAATATTTCGGTCTCATCCATACCTCTCTCAGCCTCTCATCTTCCTAACTTCTACCCGGTCAACTCTTAACGCCAGGTTTGCGGCCTGATCCTTCTACTTAGGGTACCTCACCCGCATTTTTTTTACTCTCTCTTTTACACTGTTTTAATTACCATTATTTTAACTAAATCTTGCCTCCTTGTACTTTGTCAGAAATAGATTTATGGTGGTTTTGTTAACATGACTTCTAGTAATTAATTCAATTCCTGACTTCTCATTTTGTTGTTTTCTGTCAGCCCCTTGGAGAACTGTTTGCACTTTGAAGAGGTATCTTGCTTAATATCTTCTAATGCACAGAAGTAGCTTCATTGAAAAGTTTGAGATGTACTTTGATTTCATTCTTTTTTATTTATATCCGTGTTAATTAATAAACCAAATATAATAAAATTAGATAGAATAATGAGTAATGAGGAGTAATGAGGTACCAAATGAAAAGCTATCAAAAGACCTAATGAAAAGAAGATCTTTGGCACAAAAAAGCTCCAACAGCAACTGAGACAGATTAAAAATTTCGGCTCCAAGACCAAGATGCCCTAATTTTTCCAACACAAATCGTATCTTGCATATTGATTGATCGCACATTTATTGATCCAGGTTCATATATTTTAATATAGATTACATAACGGAGGTATTGTTACTTTTTCTCTCTGAATCATTCCAGCCTAGTCCTAATACTTACTCAACTTTAACAATTTTGGTCTCTCTGATTTGAAGTTGAAACTTTACGGAGGCAGCAACATTTTACTGTTCACTGAAATAAACATCTGCCAGGATAATAAATCTTCAGCTCTTAGTCTTATAGAGAAATATATTCTCCTTCTGAAATTAATCTGCTTCGAGCCAGACGATGAAGTAAAGTTTTTTTCAAAAAATTCTATGAGATATTTATCATTCTGGAGATGAGGACATTTACAATTTAGGCAAAAGAATGGAGAAGAAAGGAAACAATACTTCAAAGTTGAGCAAACACAGCTTACGGAGCTCCACTGACTTAAATTGTTTGGCTATCGCATCTCTGAAACTTCAAAACTGCAAGCTGGTGAATATCTCATAAGGTTATTTTGTCTTCTCTGGCCCTGGAGGAAGACGTCAAATTGAAGTGGCAAGACCGACCATCACGATTGAAGATCAATTAACAAGCACTGGACATTGTAGAAAAGCATTTACTGCAATCCAGAGAACGAATCATGAGATTTGAATTTCGCTACTTGCACTACTCAATAAGTAAACATTGTAAAACCTGATTCATTAATTAGAGAATACAGGAAATTTTTGCTCCCCAAACGTTTGATAAACACATGACGTCGATCAACCAGGGAGGGGGCCAGAAAAATATTTGTTGACTTTCTCTTTGTGGAAAAAGCAACTGAAACTGGAACGAGTAAAGTCCAATAGGGAATAAGGAAAGGAGATCACTAAGAAGATCATTTCATTTGATTTTCGAATTAGGGGAGTAGTTCACTGCTTCAAGTTTCAAAGTTCAAATTTCAAATGTCGTCTTATGAATTACAAATCAAAGTTTTATCCACATTCTTCAGTGCTTATTGACCGGCTGTGCAATATTAATGGTTGGTTTCACCACTTCCGTTCATTTCATTGTGACTTAAAAAAAACATTTCCTGAAAAATATTCGCTGCATTGTTTAACTCTGAGAAACATTCAAATACGTCGAGAAAACGAATCACAAGTGGAGTATTCCTCAAGAGGCAAAAGGACAAGATGCCACAAATCCCACTGAGAGATCCACCTTTATATACTAGAACAACCCAAATAAGAGGGCAAGAGAAAATTAGATATCCTCTAAATGAAAGCTCGATGGGATGAGCAGACGCTGAGCGTCACAAATACGCGGCAATTTTCCGATTGGCAGACCTCCTTGTGGCGAAGACCGGAGATGGTTCAAAGTCAGATGGAAACATGCCAATCAGAGCTACGATATTGAACACGTTAAGAAACATAGAAATGCAAATGAATATTATAAGTTATCGTTAGGTCTTGGATACATTTCATTCATTATTTTGATGCATTGGTTGATTTCATCGAGTCACCTTTGCTCAATTAAAACAATTAAAACAATTTTATTCTCTGCTTCGCCGGTTTATCTTTTAGAGAGAACTCATAATTTTAAAGTTTAAGAATACGAAATTAACAATTGGCTTTTTGACTTCTGGGTTGTAAACTCGGGTCTATAAAAGGATTAGATGAGGAGGTACTTTGAAAATAGAGAGGCTTTAAGTACCATTTTATAGCCGTTATTAAAAAAGCATTTTTTTATTTGTTGAATGTAAATTTTCATCCCATTAATGATTCCCAGATGCACATAAATCAAGCAATCGGTGAAGTTCCGGTGAGAGAATTATGATTCTGCCGACTTAGCTCTTCCTAGCCCATATTGCATTTCCATAGTTTAATTAATTATTACCTATAGAAATGCAAAAGGCCTGCTTGCAAGTTCCAGTCGTGGGATAGCATCCCAATACTGACAATAGTCGAAGGATACAGTACGAGCCGAATTGTGGAGGGGTGAACCAGAGTATGTAATGAAGTCAGAATGTCAACTGTCTTACTTTCCTTGAATGCCAGGATCATTGATTTACCTAGTCACATTTCCAATTCTCTCTGTTTCCTCCCCGTTCCTTTCTTTAGCCTCAAAAATTTCTATCACCTCCTATCCAATTTTGAGATCCATAAAAGTTTTTTCAAGGACATTTATTTGTTCAGTATTTTCTGTTCCACGTTGAAGGTCTCGAACGTTTTTGTAGAAGAAGCAAGTGAAGCTAGTGCGTCTACTGGCGAATACTGATTTGTCAGTTAGTTCGATCACCATTACGTAGAAAAATCTTCTGTGATCTGACTTAATGATCATGATATGCAAATTAATTATTCATACATTGGGTGATCGAATTATGATCAGGAAGAATTTTTGCATAATTACGCGGTTAGTAGATCATCGATTTGTTCTAAGCAAAAAAACCCCGAACCTCGGGCTTAGGAGAATCCCTTCGACAATTATTCTCCCCAGAATTGGAAAGTTGAATGTCCTCCCTTCCTAATCACTTTAATAAAAATCTAAATTTGTAGGGATAAATTGATCAAATTAAATTATTTCAGTTCTTAATGTAATTATCTTGATGATGTACGGTTATCGAAGTACTTTTATTTCATAATCTCTCCTCAGTTTTCTTTTTTAATGCATATATTTTAATAATTTAATAATGAAATAGTTAAAAAATCAATTCAAACTGTTGAATGAGAAGGATAGTTACTGGAGAGAAATAGCAAGCTGTCAATTGTAAAACCACAAAGTATGGAAAAGAGAAAGACTTAGGCACAGATGTTTCTCTAATGAGGAGTAGCATGCAGTGAGAAGGACAGGACAACTAAAGCTGAAGCTAGGTGAGACATCTGGGACAAAATAGGGTTGTAAATGCTGTAGATTGTGCAGAGCTGGGCGTTGGAATCGGGGTCAAGGAGTTGACCGGTTGGAGTTGAAGAGAGTTGAATAACTGTGTGTTGGAAACCGAGGAATTTGAGTCGGGCTAGGGACAACATTACCTACCACCATTTTAAGAATATTGTAATTCAAAATGGAAAATCCGATTGAGAGTCTAGGCTTGAGTACATAGCGATTATAACGTCACCAAGGGGTGGATATTGGCGCCCTATGAGTTTGACAGGCACAAACTGTAATACGGAGCAATATGTTCATATCGACTGACACCTGTTCCAGTAATGAGCATGCTGTCTCGGAGAAAAACTCAGAACTCTCTAAACGGTCAACTGTATCCAAACGATTAAATCAACATTAATTCTCATTTTTGGCATATCAAAGGCTGTAACTTAGATCGGAACCTTTATGGAAAAATCTCCTCTATTTTATTTGTCAAGCGCGTGTTGATTAATGACAGTAATGTGCAATCTAATTAAGAAGGTGCCAAATAAAGGATTCATGGTCATTCAGACTGATCAACTAATGGATACTTGTTAGAATCAGTAAATTCATTTCGGTTTAATTAATTAAAGCAGTTTTGGTGGTGGAATGTTTTTGCAAAAATTTTCTAGGGTTCAACGTTCAAATTACATTCTTGGAAAGAGTCGAAGAAGAATGGAGTGCCATAGCGCAGCAAAATTAAATGCATTGTTATAACGCAAACAGAAGATTTTATACTTACATGAAAGTCAAATAGTCTTATTAATTTGAAGAGTGGAGGTAAAATGGCGCGGTGGTCGACCTGCGTGCCTACCAAAGGATGGGTCATGAGATCGATGCTCAGCAGTGCACATTTGATGACACTGACGTCCATGCATCCCAGTCAATTCTTGTCAACAACAGGGATGATAAAATCCGAGTTCCTCATAGAAGCAGATTTAAGATGCCTTGCATTTACCCAAGTCAAGTGTTGTGACCGCTTTAAAATGAGCTCTAGATAACTTGTAAGTGGGCTCTTGATAAGAATTTTGCGTCGTCAGTGCCTATTTGTTCACATCTATGGAGTCAAAAGTGGCAGGATAGTAGTCTAGACATTGGCATAATACATCCGTTCTCAATATCGACATTGAAATCATAACAAGGAAAAGGAAATTTTCAAATCCAGAAACTGGGGTAGGTTTGTAGGAAACAAAAGGCGCGAAAGTTAGGATTCTCTTTCAGTTCCATGACAATAAATTCCAAAAGGTTCGTATTCCAGCGAGAATATCAATTTTACTAACATTTACTCTGGATTTTCAAAATCCACTTGCGTTACATTTTTATATATTTGTTTATATTTACGATTTGATCAACTGCTGCAAAATACATAAAATTCGGTTGTTATATTACAATTTCACAGTTCGGATATCCATATACCTCAGAATTTCTTATATCACACATATAAAATATTATTAAAATATGGCTACTGATGGCATTTCTATGGATGCTTGAAGTCATCTGGAGATTATCTAACCATGCATTTGTTTTGTTTTGTTTTATTTAATTGACGCGAGATCGTTTAAACCGACGGGAGAGCAAACTGTGAAATGTGCAAGTTGTTGAGGCAAATTTGATTATTCAAATAGTCACCAGTTTGGATGAATCAACTGATTTTAAAACTGACATTACATAATAAACGTGATGCTTTCAAAAGTTTTGTTTACCTCTCCTTTAATTTCTTGATCTCAAACAAACTTGCGGTATGATCCCGAATTCGTTCGCTTTTTAAGAGGGAAAAGAATCGACTTCTTTTTTTGATTAATAGTTGTCGAAATACTTCAGTAAGAAAATTGTAGAAAGGATCTATCACTGCTGAACCTAGCGCCTAGATCCTACATTTTGCTTCAGAACAGTTAAAACATTATGTTTTAAAATTGGCCAGAGGGCGGATTGGTATTCGAAGTTAGCGGACCCTCGTGATGGTCTGAATTTACTTCTGACCTCCCCCTTCATCATTTAAGATATATCTTTCCATTCCTTAATGTAGGTATGATTTTCGTAATCGAAAGTTGTAAAATAAATTCACCTTCAGTGAACTCTATTGAATTGAGCTCTGTTAGCTGTATTGTTTCTAGTCTCAAGTATTTGCTATTAGCTGTTGAACGATATGGATAAATTGAGTGACCTGATCAACTACGAAACTAATGCAAGAAATTAACAGGCTATGAGCATTGTGGACTTAACTAAATCCATGAGTCCAGGATATAAATGGTGAAAAGTGAGCACTTCATCCTCACGAAGTGAGTCCTTCTCACTTCAACAGAAGAAGCGAAATTCGTGATATCCTGACTTCATTGCCCACTTATTATCGAACCCCCACGTTGATTCATGTCTTATTGATCCATCCATTCCAATATCTTCCCAAAACTGTCTTATTATAGAGCTCAAATAACAATGAAATCAACTTTCTTAATTTTTGTTTATCTGCTTTGGTTACGAAATTCAATAGGCGGTAAAATTAATCGACGTCATGAATACACGGATAAGCTATTTGTACCAAGAGATCGTTTTTTTTAATACCCAAACAGTTTCATTTCATTAAATAAACACCCAAGTTTATAATCTAACTACAACGAAGTTATTTTTCTTTTATTCCTTACTTGTTTATTTGAGTGTAATATCGGTAATAAATAAACTTAAGTTTGGTGTGTGTATACATGTCTCTGGGTAGATCTCTCGTGAAAATACATATCCCACACTGCGAATTGCGAAACCATATAAATAAAATAAATTTACGCATATTTTATCACCAATTCCAGTCAAATTTCGGTCACGTGCCATCCCCATATCACATACATTCTTAATTAGACTGCCATTATTGTGCAAAGTAGCTGGGAATAGGTGAGGTAATCATAAAAAAATACGTTATAAATTAATCATAGGAGATATAGGAGCATCGCCTAAAATAGAGGGAGAGAGAGAGAGAGATTAAATTTATATTATTAATAAAATTTTCAAATTCAAATATATTTGAAATGTTTATATTCCCACCGACCGATCGATGGGCGAATTTGAAAGCGTGTCATGGCCTAACCACCTAAATATGCTTCAATAAATATCGACTCAACTTAAGTGAACTCAACAAGCGCAGAAGTTCTGCTATTCAATTCCCTTATCCCTTATAGATAAGCTTTCTTAGTATGAATTTTATATGAGTAGATCAGTGCGAACACTGTTGCTGGACTGGTATAAATGAAAAATTTTTGATTCATTTATTCTCAATGAAAGAGAGCAAGAGGGTCGACGCTTGGAGAATTCATGTATATAATGACCCTGCTGTTGTCTCCACTCAATTATGAGTAAATTTTAAAAAAAAACTCTCGAGAAATCATAACTACAATTTCATCATCTTTTCCTCTTTTTAATAAGCACCTTTTTAGTGCCAGCTTGGAGCTGTCTCTAGCACATTTTTGTATCAACGGATTTATGGGTATCCAGTCCCTGTAAAGGGGATTTCGGTAGTACTTTGGTTAATATATCACTCTCTCTGTGAATAATTGCCCAATAAATTTCCTTTTTTTAAATGGCCGGTACGTTTTTGCTGGAGCTTTCTCCTCTGTTTTACAGATCAGCAATAATCACGAGGTAATGCCTGGGAAAACTCTTACACAATGATCTATATGGTCTATCTCGATGGATTACTACAGCTAAATCGTGCTCAAGGACAGATTCTTTATATTTATTAGTCAACATCATCAGATTATTAGAGCACACGGAAAACATCTTTCTCAATCTTGTATTCTACATGTTAATTTTGGTCTAAATTAATAACTAGACCATTCCGATTTCGTGAATATGAGAAAAAGCGGTGATAATCACTTGAATATGCGTTCATTTGCCCTGCTGTGAAAATGATAGGCTGATTCAAATGAATATCGATTTTCTCTTTAATGCAACACGTGAGACAAATTGAGAGTAGGACACCTTCGACTTATGTACTCACATCTGCTATAAAATTACATGCACTTTAAATTTATGTCATCATGGTGACGCGTAAAAGTATAGGGAGGTACAGCATGTCCTAAACAAAGTTACCCCCTATTTGCCCATAAGTATTCAATGTTTATCAAACGCTCTTAAGTCCATCTGATGGGATTCATGTTTGATGTATTAAAAGAAAATTTTGCTTCGTTGCTCCAGGGATCAAACACCGGAAGCTATTAGAGAAATCTCCCGGATCTGAAATTATTTTACTAGAATTAGATCAAGGATTCAAATTATTTCAAAACTGAATTAAGATCGTCCTGATTATGCGTATTCTGCGGAGTTTCATGGGAAATGCCTTTCAAATTGTATATGTTATATAGAATTATGCTTTTTTGGTATTTAATTATTTTGTTTTATTCATTATTAAGTTATTGGCTTCTATTTTTAAACGCCTCTTCACTCTGATTTGTGTGGACCTGATTTTATAGATAGGGAAAAAATTTGCATTAAAAAACCTAGTTAAATGACCAGGGAAATGCATAAATTAAATTTAGAAAAAGTTAATTTTAGACTGAAAAACAAAACTCATATCAGTTTATATTTGCATGAAAGTCAAGATTTATTTTTTTGAATGAAGAGAAAAGAAGAGCACAAAGAATGTTGCTGTGACTGTAAATAAATTTAAGAAAGAATTTGTAAACACGGACCATCACATAATGTCCCTTTCTGATCTGCATACCAAAAAACGGAACGCTTCCTCGCACACTTGGGCCAATTTGGCAGCCAATGGGATTGGTGCACTGGATAGCGGTCGATAAGAATTTGACCCTGCCAGATGGTATGACTACATAGATATACTTTCCATAACAAAAATAAACGGACAAAAATTTCTGTCTTAAAGCTCATTCTGACAAGCACTGTTCAGTTAAGTAGTTTAATCTATCCGAAAACTCTATCTGAAAAATTTGCATATTTTTATCTTCTGTGACATTTGTGATGAATTTTTTCAAGGAACTTATTTGTAGTTCAGATTTCGAGCGAAATATTATTCGAAAGCCATTACTTTCAATAGGAAAAGTAATCTTTCTGCACACAAAAAGTAACAGCACGTGTGCAAATGTTAATGAAATTAAAGCTAACAACTGATAGGCGGATGCACAAGCCAATTAGAAGCGCGGCACCCGTTGGTGTGTCAGGCTTAAGCCAATCAGTATGGAGATTCGACGCCATTGGCGTTATATATGATTGGTTAGCGCCAAGGTTTGGTCAACGTTAAACGGCCACATTAATTCGCCTTTTTCTGCGAGGGTTGTAGAACTCATTTTCGCATTTTCGGCGTATCCACTGGGATTTATATTATTATTATTATTTACATATATTGGATTTCCCTCTCGCTAGCTATTTTACTATTCTTCGAGAAACAATCGAAAATGTCGAGTCCACAATCAACAGAAACTTCTTATCAGGATAAATGGGTGAGCTGAGGAACTGTCGTATTATCCATTATTTACTCTATGCCTTTATAAAATGCTATTTTAACAAATACACTTCATTTAACATACTAGTTGAAAATTTTATTATTATGACAAATTCCTTAACTACATTCAGGATCGACTTCTGTAGATCACCTTTCTCTAGTTCGTATGATATTTTAGTAGAATCCTTTTGTTTAGATGTTCTTTTTAAATATCATTTCTCTGTTTTTATCCACAAAATCTTTGATATATTACTCCTCAAGCCCATGAATTTCAGCATTTCAAAAACTCTGGGTGTTCTTCTTTGTTGCAGTTTTCTTTTGGAATTTATTGTCGAATTTTTCCAAGATTTCGCCCTGACTACAATTAAATGTAACCTCTCGAACTTAATTATTATACAATCTCTTCAATAACTCTTTAATCATGTATCCAATTTATTGAATAGAATTTGTGAAACATTTAGAATTTCACATTCATTTCGAAATATTTCCATCCAATGGGTTAGTGAGATTATTTCGGGGATAATGTGAAGTTTAGTTTTCGAATAAACTACCTTACGTGAATACATCTAATAATACATTGTTATCACATGAGGAGTAACTTGGAGAAGGAAACAGCGACACATCTAATTCCTCGTTAAGCTTCCACAATATCCGCATTAATAACAAACTGGCAAGTCCGTTAAGGAGGAAAAAAATTTTCGTAGATTTAAAAGAAACCCCAAAATAAAGATCAAAACCATAATAGATGACGAATTTTCATATTATTATAACAATCTCGAAATACCAGACGCTCTACAGCTTAATACACCTCTCTGTCTGGCTCTTCGGACATCCACTAAAGGCTCATTTAATTATGAAAATTGTCGAAAAATTTTGTAGAAAAAGAAATTTGCATTACTTTGATGTCCGAAATCTAGTAAATTATTTTGACATAAAGAGTACGCGTTTTTTATGTAATAAATTACTTTTAAAGCTCAGGTCAAGTACAAGGGGCCTCGTAAACACATTTTCCACCGCTCCTATCCAATGCTTTCCCATCATTAGACTGTTAATGGAACTTCTTTGGGAGATTTTATTTTCTCCATACAACTTCTGCTATGAGATTAGCATTACCAGAATGTGAATCTTGACAGTGTTGGACTTCGTTACATTTGATTTTTGGGAGATATTTCTGGCAAAGTACGACATTTTCAGCATCACTTCTAGCGAATAAAATTTAAAAATTAAAAATTCGAAAGCCATAAAGTTCATTCGACTATCAAATTACCGAATTTTCGGTAAAAGAATGCAAAATTTGAAACTGCTCCGTCCGAGAAAAAGGGCAAAGCAGTTTTCTTATGTTCATTCGAGAATGAATCCAAATTTCCCACATTCATATCCCATCGACGTAAAATACCACCCATTCATGTAGATCTCCTATTTCAGTCAAATAAGCAAAATTTTCTATTTACTGATTTTGTAAAAATGTTGCATGTAGGGCCAGTTTACATACTACTTTAATGCCACGATTTTTTGGAGAAACAGAGAGAGGTCCGAACTGTTAACTGGGAGGCTAGCTCTTGAGTTTATTAGTTCTCAGAGTTGTCTCAATTTTCTCATTTTAGGTGATGCTTATTATTGCATTTCCTTACTGTTTACGATAGATGACGCTTCTATCGAGGATTTCCAAAGATGTAAGATATATGCAATTAGAGTCCTCTTACTTTTCTTCTCTAAGGTAATCGTTTAGAAGAGGGAGAGATTTCGCGCTCATACACAACTTCAAACTTCTATTACATGAGGCGATTCTACTGTGAGAAAGTGTGAACATAAGTGTGCGGTAATTTCTAGTGAAAATAAAACAGGCCTGAATTTTGAGAATAGGAGAAAATAAGTAAACAATTTTCTCTTTTCGTTCCTGGGAATCCAACCTATCTTCTCAGGAATGCATTGAGCGCCATCTCTGTATGCAACTATGAATGAAAATATGTAGATAACTTTCTCCCGGTTGTGTAACTCTAAATTCCATCCTTTTCATTAAATTTAATTTTCCTACCTCACATGGAGTAATGACCCTATTTACTGTTTTCCTCCAATTTGAGGTCATGCTGCCGACCATCACGTTGAGTGCGAGGACAGTTCATCCGGCATTAAATGCACTTTTTCTCTGATCCCAGCACCGCATTTAATTTTCTTAACAAATTAAAAGTTCAATCTCTCAGTGAATATGAAATATAAAGGAGACTTCAATGAAAGGGAAGAGGAAGTAATCTTTGATACCATTCAAATTGATGAGGTGAATTCAAACCATCTTTGATAAAACGGTTGACTGTTTTTTTTCAGGGAAGTTGCACTATATGCAGAACGAGAGAGACGCCAACCTTCCTCATTTTTTGAACACAAAATGTGACAGAATATGCGCAACATATGATATCTTGCATAACAATTATCGAATTATAAGCAGCCAATCACAGGCGGTTTCTTGAAACTTCACTACCGTAATAAAACAATGATATCGAGTTTTGTTTGACAGTTCATGACGGTCGTTAAATCAAATCGAGTATGTACTTCTGCTCTGATGTTTTATTCTCTGGGCTCAAACAAGTGATTTCCGGAAATCGTAGTGCGCCAATAACAAAGTATGCTGTTGCGAGCTTGAACGTCTGGAGTTACCTTTCAAGCATCCTTTTCAAATAAATTCTATTTTCTCAGTTGGATAAAGAGATTTTCTGCATTTGATATTGGACCTGGTGGAGCTTCAATTTAATTATCCTTGAAAATGTGCTCTGAGCATTTTAGACCGATGGCGCAGTGATACGGTATTTAAATACGCACTATAGGATGTTTCATTATGATGGGTCATTAGAATGTCAAAATTCCGACACGGGCTGAGTGGTTTCAATGAACCAAACGAAAACGTAAGGACTCTAAGTGATAAAAATGTCTAACTTTCAAACAGCTGTTCCAAAAGAACAAAGAATCGGTCTTCATCTCTCTCCGTTGCCATTTAGAGAGACCTCAGTACGATATTAATCTGTCCACAATGGACATTAGTAGGCAGATTAATATCGTGAGAATAAATATATTTAATATTTTGATGCATTTTGTGATCCTGCCAATACCTTATTCCTGTATAACTATGGTAATTGGAAACCACTTATTAGTCATCTTATCAAAAAGTGCTTATATCAAGCATTGTACATGACTATGGAGAGCCTGATGTGAGGTGAAGGAGAATAGAATATTATTTCCGCTTTATGCTTTAATACGTTACTGCGCACTTATAAACCACAGAAAATCTCAAATATTTTTCCTCTCATTAAAAGATATGGGAAAACTCTATTATAATGATCCTGGATTAAGGAAAACTCTAATATTAGCAAATAAACTTTTTATAATTTTATTAATGAAATGACATTCAGTAGGTATTTAAAAAAGAGTATTCTGTAATGAACGCTCTAATTTCTTCCAGCTCTTACATAATGAATCGTCTTGCTGATGATGATGATGATGATGATGTGTTTGTTGGCGATCAAATATGTCTGCTTAAGGTCTGGCTTAATTGATTGGAAATTTTTACTATGGGAATATACGAATACTAGCACCCTTTTTATTGCCAAAATTTTGCAGAATATTGTTAGCGTTTTCCATTCCCTGTACGTGTCATCCTGGATCGAATACACGGACTGATTCAAACTGCATATCTTACTCATGCTGAAGTATATACTTGTAACCGTAAATACCCCATATTTGGCAATATTCCATAAATTTGTATACATTCATTTAATTTGTTGAAAGTTAATTATGTGAAATTTACAAATTCTCAATTAATATTGGCGAATAATATTTACTTCAATTCCTGATGGGGCTTAAGTAAACTATTTTGCCAGTGTAAATATTGGAAGAGTAGCATTAAAACAAATTCGAAATCTGAGGGTCATATTTTTTCGGCATGTAACTTAGCAACGGAAAATAAGCCACTGAAATTTGGCTTCTAATTCCCCATTCAGATGCCCATTGTCCTTCGAGCAAAAGTATTGCATTGTTTATAGTTCTGATTATAGAGAAATAATAAAATATAATTTTTTTGAATGATAATTATAAAATAATCAATTTCAAATTCATACATTAAAATATAATAATTATGTCAGCATTGTAGCAAAAAAATTATTTTTTAAAATTATCTTACGACACGATTTTGTGATTGGTTATAGGACTTTAATGCAATTAGAATAGCCAATGAGGTGATTAGTAGACGGACAAAAGACTCTTGGTGGCAAAGTTGTCTACGAAAGCATTTATTCTTTTTGATTCGATTTGGGTTTTACTACAACCTCTGATTTTGATATAAATGTAATTTTTGTGGATTTTATTTCATAATATTAATGCCTAAAGGGACACTTTAATTACATCACAAAATGTAGTCTCTGAGTAAATATAGAAAACACTATGAAGTGAGGCGAGGTCGAGCGATGAGTCATAGAGTTAGGATGTCACTAGAGTCCCATTTTATTTGGTTTTGAAATTGTCATGTTTTTGCTATCTACTGTGCAATATTCGAGAGCGTCTTTGTTTCGAGTTTGAGATTTAGCTATTGGGTCTCTCACCGAGACTCCGTTTTATCGTTCAACTCGAAAAAGTTGGTAATCAATAGAATTTACAGTAAACAAAAGATTAAGTTAAAAGAATAAAATTGTATTTAGTCGGCAGTTTAAAAAGTGAATATTACCAATCGTAATTATTAAGCAGAAATATTTCATTCATTCCTACACTAAATACTATTACGGTTTCGGAGGAGTTCATTATTGTACTTAAGGACACAATTTTATTAATAAATGTTTTTTTAGAACATTTATGATCCCAAATGGAGCAAATTTAGATCGCATGTTACGTTTTTATATTGCACATTTGGAAGGGACGGCATTCAACTGTAAACATCCAAGGGATAATTGTGCTGGTTAATTTGGTTGTTTAAATGAACTTGAATTAAATTTTTAAGTTCCTGCCGGAGATAACAATTTTCTTACATTTTAAATTTTCGTGTGTAATTTCCGATGTCATGCAGTAAGCGAATAAGGGAATTTTTCCGAAAATCGGTTCCTTCTATGAAACATTAATGAAACTCTTTCCCTCTTCCAGGAATCCCTCTGAACGGTTGCTATTGAGTGATGAAGTGTCGCATTTATACGCATGGGAAATTGCAATAGCTTACAACATTCACGTTCGAAAATAACGGTTAATTACTTAGAGTTAAGAAATGGAGGATTTTGTTTTGATTACAGATCAACGTAAGAGATCAGTTTTCAACCTAAAACTTTGTTTCTTTCAGTGAGTAGGAGGAAATGTCGGTGTTGATTAACCGTTTTCTCTGCTAATTGCACAGTATTTTGGTTTAACCAATTAAAACAAATCAAATTTTCTGACTTTTAAAAGCAAGGCAGAACCAATTTTACAGATTTCAGATAACAGAAACATGCCATATTGAGATGGTAAACAAGTAAAGCAATTATTAAATTATGAATCTATGTTACTTTTCCTTTTACTAATACCGGGTAATTTTCTGATAAATCAGCAAATTAACTATTTTTACCAATCCAGTTTTGTTATATCTCGGTGCTTAACATCTCTAAAGTCAAGTGATGCGCTTAATTTTTTCGAAAATCAATAAAGTGCCAGCTGAGTTCATTTAAACAAACAATTTTTGTTGGAGATTTTACTCCAAAGAATATTTATTTATACTCTATGAATTTTGAAATTTTATCCAATTCCTAAAAAAATTTATTTTTTATTAAAATGATTATTTGAGTGATAAGTTGAAAGGTGGGTTACTATTATATGCACCACTGTAGATGTCGATAATTGAAAATTTTCTGCAATTCCATCATCGTTCAATTCAATTCCGACGAAGTTCAGGAAAATTTATGTAATAATGCACAATATTTATCGATGATTAACTGTCACTTAACAGAGACAGCTAAAGATACCTGAGCCTCATTTACAGTTCTCCTATAATTTAATAATAAAAATCGCGAGGTAAGCTTTCTTAACTGGAAATTAAATTATTTTATACAGACGTGCGACCTAATAAATACGTATCCAAGGTGGAGACGACAACGCACCCGTCTTAAATGAAAGTAATCTGAAATTATTTCCAAAAAGGTGTATTTCTTTTTTATTTGCCTATTTTTATGCTCAAAACGAAAAAATTCAAATATAATCGTAAAGTGAAGAATTTTTTATGTGAAAATCTCTAACAGAGGGCGCTTGCCAATTTCGGTTCACTTTCCCTCGTATCAGATAACATTAACATTCACACCTGAGTTCGATGATAAACAAATGGAGCGCTTCTCTTTCTCAGGAGTATTCACAAAATGCACACTGAATTTAAAATTTTATTTTGTCATATTCTAGGCGAGTTTCAACAAAATTACTTATTGTGTCGGGCCTTTAAATGGAATCCCTGTTCTTTTACTTCTCACTCAAGGAAGTATGTCACCAAATTTTGACCTTTCTCATCTGACATAAACTACAAATGTTTCTGCTGATGGTATATACAATAATCTCTATCTCTCTTCCAATTTTAAATTTCACAACGTGACATTTTATCTGCGTAATTTTTGTTCTAATTCGTGTTGAAGTAGCCGCAAATTTTGAAGTTGGAAATTTGTAGAAGACTCAGAAGTGCTTTACAATGATTGGTTAAATATTGAGTCCCTTTAGGTGTACCGGATATTTGTAAATGTGGCAACGCAACCAAAACGAAATGGCTCAATAGTACAGTTTTGGGGTTGCATGACTAAGCACAAGTGGGATCAATCGGTTGGAGATTTGAAATAAAATCGATCGAGTTATCAGTACGCATTACTATTTTCCCTTAAATTTGAGTTTATGCTATTTCTTATAGTACATTATTATCTCTTTCTTCACTGCAATTTAGCCATTCTTGGTACAATTATCATTAGAAGCGATCGCATCCGTCACTGAAGGGAAAGTTTGGTATTTCCGAGTTAATCGTGGGCCCGAATTCTATTTGATTCGCGGTTGTGCAAGCTTTATCAATCGAGCGTTGCTGATTGTTAGCATTCAAGGGAAAAACTTTTGTAATTTTTTCGGAACTACCAGTCTCTTATAAAGAATGAGCCTGTTTTTTAAATTTTCAAAATTTAAGTCAAGAAAATTGATGATTCTCACTATCCCGGACAATTTTGAATTTGTTTATTTGGACCAATGTGGCTTATTTAGGCTACGATTGATGCTTTTCGGTTCAAATTGACCGTGAGATGGATCGTATTTGAATGCATATTTTTTATATAGAATAATTTCATTGAGAGAAAATGTGTAGATCCAAAGTCTCATTATTACAAAAGAAGTGTTAAAACCTCTCTTCACTTTTCTTGCCCAAGAAGTAACTGGTCGGCATCTCGTGTTTGCACAAGCTCCTGACTTGTTTAACTTGGTTGGGTGTTTCGAGGTTGTACGGCAGGCCGGGGTATGCTAATTTTTAGCTATGGGAATTCAAGGTTTGAGTAAGGTCATGAATTCACGTATACGTATGTACACTTAGGGTCAGTTGAGTTCACTTAACTGCGTTTCGGCTCTCTCCGTCATCAACCCCCTACTTTTAGTGAGATAGAAAATCGAGATTTGATTTTGTCTATGCATGTGAGAAGCTTTTAAGAAATCTCTTGAATAAAAACGTGTATTTTTTGCAATAAAAGTAAACAATTTATTGTTAATTATTCACAAAGAGGGATATGACCTGAATCCGGTTTGGTGGGTTGGTGCATAAAGCTAATATTACGATGCCATTACTTCACTCATATTTGGGCATTTTATTTTGTAAACAGAGAGATTAATAAGATATGAAACAACCACAAAAGGAACTCAAGTCACCAACTGATTGAAGGTCATCTACTTAATACAATTTTGACACTTTAAATATAATTTTCTTTGAAAAAAACCCCATCCATTCTGCAGATTTCCATACTACTCATGAGTTATAAGTTGCTAAATACCGCTAGTGTTTATGAGTAACCTTTTCGAGGACAAATTCCTGTGACGAAAAAATATCAAAATTTTAAATTACAGCTTAGAGTTGTTCAATCTTTTCAGCTTCTAGTTGCTCTCATTCGAGGGAATATACCCCGAGTTTTAAAGACCAATTTGAGGGTAATGAAGTAGAAACCTGCTTCTCAAAATCGTCTGCGTGGTTTCATAATGGCTTCCTTGTCAGGATCCTACTGCATTTAAATCTCTCATTTTCGCAATATAATGCTATTTAAGGCAATTTCTTCTTTCGGGGGCCAATAAAAGAGCACGAATTTACTTGATCTTAATCGGAGGTCACGGAGCAATCTACTCAATACGAACACATCCTTATCCATTCTCTGCATTTTTAATAAAACTATTATTAATTATTGACTCCAGTGAAATTATTATCTACCTCGTCGAATTTCAATCTTGACATTAGTGTTTGAGCAATAGTAAGCATGGTTGATGCCCGGTGGAAATTATACTTACACCGGCTGTAGTAATCACTAATAAAAACTATCATCATCATCCTTGATCTGTTTGATTTAATTGGTCAGAAGATGATATCGGTTAATGTCTATATCTAATATCATAAGTCGGGTAGAATTTGTGAACATTAAATACCCTTCGTTTCAAAATACCGGTCAATGAGCACAAAATATCGTAGACAGGCGTTTAATCAAATTCAAAGGATGGAGTATGAAATTTGAATTTCGTTAGTTGAACTGCCCATTCAGTAAATATTGTGCAACTGGAATCGGAAGTAACAAAGAAAGGGAGACGCTTTGATATATTGAAGTTGTCCTCCGTATCCTCTTTGACCCGCTACCTTTAATGGTTTGTTGGACTTTCTCTTTCTCATCGAGTTCGGTTGAATCCACAACGAAAAAGTGAGAGGCTTTATTTCTTTATGCATGAGATCCCTGAATGTCACTTTCATACTATTTATTATTAATATATAACTTAATGCAAAATATAATTTCGCGTTTTTCGACCCGATTTAATTAAGCAACTTAGGAATCTATTGGATAAGAAATACTGTAACCGCGATATTAAGGTCAAAATGCATTTGGATTTTTCGAAAAAGTAATGAATTTTCGTGACCTGAAATAACACTATTAAACTTCCTTTATGCTACTTAAAACAAATTTCCAAAGTATGAGTATTGTTTCAAGGTCATTTTAGGGAATATGAAAGCATTCATACACTTAATTCTATTAGAAACGTATTTAGCCTGCCTGATTTAGATTACAAAATTGAAAAAAAAATGTGAAATTCTTGATAGCTTCTTAGTAGTTAGTGGGATCATCCTCAGATTTGCAATTATTTCACACCATAATTTGTAAATAATTACTTTTCATATATTGAGCCACTCTCTGCCCTCTATGGCATTATGTATAATTGTTTTCCCTCGTTTTTATCTAAAGTATGAATCAATACTTCCAATCACCATGACAGTCGTCCTCTCCGTGATACTCATAATTCTTATCATCATCCGGATAATTCAATTTTGCAATCAACGAAAGGCCGATCGGATCGAGAAGGTTTGTTCTTTTCAGTAACCTTGAGCTGCTTATATTATGCTATTAAAAAAGCTTTTTTTTCAAAGGTTTGATTATCGTTTCCAACTTGTAATTATCTATCATTCGTTACACATTATTTGACCTATGTACTTATTGGTGTAAAGTGCATTATAGCTTTCTCCTTAGTCGATAATGCAGTCATTTAATATTACTCCCAATAAAATAGAATTAATTGAAATACATGAATGTGATAGGTATACAGGTAAGACGGATGCGCTTTCGAACTGCCTTTCATTTAGTCCATTTACTTAAAGATCGCACCAGGTATAGTAACCAAGCAATCAGGTACGTGGATCTTAAGTTCTACCACGTTGAAGAGAGTGCTCTGAGCGATAAAACCTTCTCCGAAATTCTTTTCCATCCACGATTTGTAATATTTAGTTCTGAAAGTCATATCCAATGGCAACTTTTCTCTTCATTTGATTAAACAGTCCTGACTTGGTTAGAATTATTATTTCGCTTCGTACTGAGAAAAGGGCATTCACAACTGATTTTGTTTTCTTAAGGATGTTGATTATCAACAAAGAAAATGTCAAGAAGAACGAGAATAGAGCAGTGTCAGTATTAAAACAAAGATACCCGCAGACCTACAGATACTCTAGGTCCTGTATGTCCGCATAGACATTTGAAAATTATAGAATGTGGTGATTTTCAAGAGCGTCCAGTTCAAATCGTCTGATTGATGAGGAAAAGGGCACTTGAATTGACCAGGATAAATTGGCGTTATCCATCCATAGTATCACAGAGATGCCAACAGTTACATCTGCTCTGATGTCAAGATGTCTCTTTCCCTTTAATGTAAATTTAGTAATTTTAACACCAGGATTCGTCAGAGTTCACCCACTGATGACTTCTGTAATAAAATTTTTATTGTCTTAGAGTCAGTGCCTAAAATTTGGTGACATTTTTCAATATTCTCCTTTCCATTCACCCAAAGGTCTGATTGAATTTTATTCGTGTATTGAAAGCTAATGATCCTTTGCATGAATAGAGCCGGGAGATATAAAAATGTGCATTTTCGGGAAAATCCTCCAGTGAGCATCTTGTCGCGTTATACTCTGACCAATTACTATTATTGACTGATATAGCATAGCATACTAACTGTGAGTCCTGGAGTGCGTGAATATCCATCCCAAAGTCTCTGAATTGTCAGTTCCGGTGTATCCGAAGACTAGATAACTGCTGAATACGTCTTATAGAGTTGTAAAGAGTGTTATTGCTGGTTCTAACAGGCACATTAACGAACAAACATACATATGATATCAAGTCAAATTCTACATTCTAATTTAAACAAGGGAGATGAAAGAGAAGGATGAAGAGGTAAAAATGTGTGGGGATCATCAACGATCCCTTTATTGTTCCTTCAGTTTGGTTGGGCTAACAAGACTGTACACAAGGGCGTAGAGTAAAAATAGCAGTGCATGAAACCAAATCTTAAAGCAGAATTGTACGGTCTTGATTTTCAAGAGCACCATTATACTACTGACAAATGTAATTCCACCAGTATACTGTTTTTCCACTTAAGCTTCAAAAATCTAGGGCTGAATAGTCAAAACAGCCTTATTATAACTCCTTCAGGGACATATTGAATAATTTGACATCTAAAATGACAAAGCGGCATCATTTTTCCCTCTCTTACAGAAAGCCAAGGGAAAGGCGCGATCATTAGAGGATCGTCCGGGGGAGGATCAGAGTGATGAAGAACGATTTACAGCTGCAGTGCCTACAACACAGGAGAAGAAAAAGAAGACAACGACTTGTTGCCAGAAGTCTAAGAAGCAGAAAACTGAAGTAGATGATGAGGGGGCACTTATTGTTCCAACAAATGAAAATGGCTCCCTTCTGCAGAGTGGTATCCGAGCTCATCCCACACGTGAGTCCCATGTTTATATGAATGTTGCGATTTGGGAAATACTTTTTCCAACAAATTTTGAATCTTATATCATATTTCATTCAACATTTGGCATGTCCGTTAGTCCTCCCAGATCAACATGAGAAGAATCCCTCTTAAATTAAGAATAGCTCGAGAGACGATAACTAACCATAATCCTAGTAGGAAGAATGATGTGTCTTCGTGTTGTGAAGAAAATGTTTTGATAACTGCGAAAAGTAGTAAAAGCATTATTTTTTCAGATCCTTCAGCATCGTTGTTTCAGATCTCAATTTCTAATTCAAAACACTAACCTTAGTGAACTTACGATTTTTTAAATTTGTTTGACTCAAAAGTTTAAATCGTTGCATAATGGTGCAAAAGTTGAACTTCAAGTGCACTGACTCCCTAATTTGAATGAACTTGAAGTTGCATCTGTAATAATGTGGAATCCTTCTGGATGGCTTCTTCCAGCAGTGATTATTTCCTAATCATATGCTATTCTTTATTAACTCCACACAAATATATTCAATTATTCTCCCGTTTTCTATCATTTAATAAGTTTGGAGTACCAATTTTTAGGCAAACACTGCAGATGAAAAGTTTAACAATATATTTTCATCATAGAATCAAGCAGTTCTGATCGCACAATCAGTTTATGCAAAGTTATCGTTACAACCTATTTTGCATAATAGAGGGTTGGAATCGGAAAAGCAGTTTTCGTATTTGCATTAGATAAGCAAAAGGTATTCCTTCGGAGCGAAGGAGTGGCTGCCGTCATCTTTGCCGAAGGAATTTCGTAAACAGATAACTGTGTTTATTTCCATCACAAAGTAATTTGTTCTGTTTCAGATAATGGACGCAACAGCTTCCAAAGTTTACATTCTGTAATGACTTGTATCTTCGAATTGGTTAAATCTCAAAATGCAGTCTCCTTGTCTTTCTTCACCAATTGGGCGTTTCTTTTAATTGGTGCTCTAAAAATGGGCGCTATTTTGAAGTACATTGTATTTCCTGCGTTGAAATTTGAGAGCTTGTCAGTGAAAGTATTAATCGTTTTAAACAACACTTATAATTAATCAAAAAATGAGAAAAAAAACTCATTTAGCGGTCACATTTTTTTTCATTTCAAATTAAATCAAAATCTATTTGGCTGACTGATTGTTCATTTTGCTCTGAAGTTTTGGTAATTTCCTCATTTATTAGGAGACCTCCTTCCGCCCATCGAAAGGTCATTTATTTTGGGTTAAAAGCCCATTTCCGGTCAAAATATCCCTTAATTACGATTAAGCCACGCAAATGAGAAAGAGTAAGTGGAGAAAAGCCAATATCTATATATGGAAATGCATTTAGTTTTCACCAAATGGGTGTTTAAAATTTCAACAATTTGATTACTATATGTTATTGGGAAAAAAAATTAAAATTTACTACATTAATTATCAACATTATCCAGAATTTCTGTCTTAATAGACCCAAAAGTCAGCCCAAGATCTGTTATACTACTAATATAAAAGTATGCGGAAGTCGTAGAGTTAATATCTATAAAATAGTCAGGCATTTGAACCATTTGACTTCCCAGTTGTTCAAAAAAAGCAATAAAATGAGTAAATGGGAGACTTTGAATCTGGAATCACCACAAAATTAGTAGGTCATACCTTGAAACTTGTGTTAATCTATTCTTTTTTCAACTAAAGGCAAGGTGGAAAACAAATCATGGTACGATTCGAAGGTGATTCCCTTCATTGATGAAGGGGGCGCATCGTTGGACAATCTCTACATACCAGAAAAATCTATTTACGAGGTTGTGTAAATCCAGAAGTTGAACAACCAATAGTCGCAGGATGCGTATAAAGATTTTCTATATCGGCAAGGGCCTCAAATCAGTCCACCAGTGTAAATATACCTTTCACAGCTTTCACACCTACCAATTTATTCTGTTCTCCTTGGGTGCAACTTGTAGTTCTAATCCCATTCACTTTCAAGAAAAAAGATTTTTTTCTCTTCCACAAGAAAAAAGTTCTCCATTTCTCTATTTCTTCGCTGATTCCTAGATGGCACGGACACAAACAAAATCTCAATCGCCTGCATATTTTCCGAATCCCTTTCTGCCTCCCTTTTACTAATATTATTATATCCTTATTTAAAAATTATATAAAATAATCTAATTTAATTAGGACTTAATTGCATAAAGAAGACAGTACATTATTATGGAAAAGCTAATGAAAACTTTCACTTTAATTGTAATAAAGATGGTGGGGGCTTAAGATGCTTGCATCAGGAATTGGTGTTTCTGGCTATTTTAGCCACAGCGGATGGGGCATACCGAAGACTTCCATGGTTTCCCAATCGAACGGCCCAAACGATGAATTTGTGTAGGCTTTTTAATTGGCCTTGAAATCTGAGGGTTTAAATAAAAATTTAAAGTAATAGAACAAGGTCAAATTCTTTTTCTTTGAACTTTAGCTGTGGGATTTTCCAGAGGAAAGTACTTAACCAGTTCTTCACATGTTATGCTTCTGCGGGAAGGCAATTCTAAGATCAGCCATCACGCCCTAAGTTTGTTGTTATAAGGAAACATTAGTACTATAGTGGAAGGGTCGAGACCTGCATAAGGGATTGGTTCTATGTAGATCTCGATGGGCTTTGCTTTTACCATGGTTTGTCATTGTGAACATTAAACCGGAGCATGAGACAAAGACTGAGTCTGAAGGATCTGCTTGCCTTAGCCCCTTATTTGAATAATGTGTGTTATTAGACAGCGGTTGGATACTGTTAGACTCCTTCTGAATCCCGTGCATCTGTACATATGGACTTATAATTTAGTAGGGGAAATAGAACACCCAACGCTGAAGAGGTGTCATTACGGCAAAAATGTTTCAAACGATCGTCAGCCTGACTAAAAGTATTCATTCTCCAGATCAATTACTTGCTCTTATTTTCCCCTAAATGTTTTGAAGGCTGAATAGCAGCTAAGGTTTCCGTTTTCCCAGTGCCATCTTTTTCCATTCTGCTCAACGCTATAGAGGATAAATGGAAACCGTTAACTTATAGTGTAGTATTTATTAGAAGAGAATCAGCAACCATGAATGGGGTGGGGAGCGTATCTGCTTATTCATTCAGACAGTGTCAAAAATAGTCTGTGGGTCCTTAACGAGTGATGACAGCTGGTACGACAGCAGGAAATACAAGGCCACATATACGGTCTCGTCCGATGTTGGTCTGCATAACTCATAACAGATGAGGACAAAACTGGGACAGAAAAAGGGTTGGGAAAAAGTTAACCCTGTTTGACTACAACAATATTTCAGGCAAATTTACTCGAGATTTGAGTTGATTAATCAATTTACTGCAGTATCATTTTTGTTTAATAGTTTAATAATACATCGCAATGACGTAATCAAATATGTATTCTTTCTTTTAACTTCAAGCGGTTTAATTTTTATTACAAGGCCTTAAAGTGCGCATTCAAATGTTTTGAATGCATCTAAGAGATGCATGACCTCTTAATTGCTTTTGCAAAAGGTCGATCAAAGAGTTTTGCTCCGATCTTTGCAAATGCGCATTTTTCTCGCTCGCATTTTCTTAGCGCCCAAACAATCTTGATCGCCCAAACACATGACCGACTAAATGGCTGTCTTCACCCTCCTCTACGATTTGGAACAACAAATAGGAAAAAAAAACACTTTTATATTTTCTTTTTGACAATGATATTCAGTTCCATATGGAAATAACCGTACCGCCATAATTTAATTTCAAATATGTACTATCACGGTGAACAAAACATCTGTCTCTCTATCTCGCTTCAAGCGAATATTTTTGAAGTTGAAATTGACGTAATCTCGAAAGATTTTGCTCCAGTTTAATAGTTAATTACATTTGCATTTACTCCGAATTATCAGTGAAATTCAGATCAATGATCATGTTTATCGTAAATAACCGGAGCTCATTCTAGAAGGATCGAGTCTCTCTACGTTTAAGATATTGCCTTCCTACTTAAATATTAAAAGGTCCGTTTATTCAAAAGAACTTTCCTAAGAACTATTCTGCCTTCCACATTCGAGTAAAATCGCATCAATGAGCTGTCGTGATGACAATGCTATATCTTACATATATTCAGCGACCAAAATGTAAATGTCTGTTTGGTAATATCACAGAGAGTCTCCAGAGGAGCATTTCTCAAAAAAATGAATCACTGCGTCAAGATAAGAATGAAATATGTGGTTGTGCAAAAGTTTCATAATTATGCACGCATTTTTATCAAAAGATTCCGACTCGAAGAAAAATAAATTCAGAAATAAAGTAAATATTCCCAAAAGGATATTTCCTTCCAGTCCACCTTGAAGTGTTAATTCCCTTAAGTAGAACTCCTAAAAGTGATAGCTCAAACTCTCTAAACTCCATTTTCGTTGTGACATCTGCTTTTGTTTGCATGGTATCAAATAAATGTTGGAAACCAGCCAATAGAATGTGTCGAGTGAGATCGATTTTTATTGGATAAAAATGGGGATACAATTTTGGTATTTAGCATAAGAGGTTTTAAGGGATTATTGCGCGATTTAACTTTGCAAACTGCTTTAACTGCTTTTAATTCATTTTGGTGTAAAATTTTTCTAAATATTAAAATTTTATGTCTTTATGATGCCTGTAATAAATACATAGAATGAATTCATTTGCGTAATTCCCCAAGGCTGTTAACACGTTCATAGAGAAGGTAAATTTGTAATCATGATATGCTAAATATGGCCATTATTTTATCTTCTCGATTGGCCAATTCTTCGGTTTATCCGCACTCTCTCCAATTTTTCCACCTTCATTTTGGTGACTTCAATATTTGCCACATCCTTGTCCCCCCCCCTTCCCCCACCTCTCCTCAAAATATCTCACAAACTCCAGAACTTGGTAACTAGATGGAAGTACCGAACGAAGTTCAAATGCTAATGTTGGATTGAGGATACTCTAGAGAATAATAAATATTGCCATTTTATTACCATTTATGTGTACATCAATTTAATTAGCACACAAGAGATTACTGAAAGCCCTCGAATTAAAATTCATTTTATGGATGTTTAAATATAATTTTTAGGAGGCTCCATTAGATTTTGTTTATAACAAATGCTTTTAACAATTCGTGAAGGAAAAGAAAAAATTAATCGAAAGGGAAACATTCCAATTATTTTTGTCATGTAAACAAACAAAGCGACTCAAAAGAGTTAATGTAGTCCGACATTCCTTAGCACTCAATTCAAGGACCAGTTGTTGACTGTGTGAAATTATTGTGATGCTTAGGAAAAACTTGTGGAGCTCATTGAACACCTTCTCAGCGTATTTCGAAATCACGATGATAAAAGCCCGTTACTGAAGTCAAAGAAGCAATTTCTAAAATGTATTCATGAAACAATTGTAAAGTAATTTTAGTAGATGTGTTAAAACAAAATTTTGTGTAGAAGATCCGATTTTAGCAGCAGCGAACAAATACTTACGGAGGTCAGTCTAAATAGTTCTAATGTCGTTCGGCTGTGGTCCAGCTTACAAGATGAGCGGGTGAAATCGAGGTGGAATTGATTTGCTCACTATTATTTAGAAAACAATTGAACCCTTCATTGTTTATGTGAAATAATATAAATTGCCATATATGGAACAAATTTTGAACTGAACAGCAATAATTTTTCGCTATAGAGAATGTATTGTTTTTCCCTCTTCTAGCTGGGATATCGGCACGTAAGTTGTACAAGTTGACAACGCAGATAAGATAGAATTATAATTGCAAAACTATCGAAAAAAATTCATTGATGGTCATAAACTTCTTTGCAGGTTTTCTGTTCATATATAGGTTACGTAGGGTATCTGAGAACATGTACATTTTTGCGATTTAAACCGACCCGATAATAATTAATTTATTTTTTAAATCAGAAGATCTCATGGCAGATACTACTATAACTAATGAAATGGAAAGATACGCTGTCATTGTGTCCACAAAAACGAAACACAGCAATTTAGAAATTGCACGATTTCTTAAAGTAGCCAGATCTTTCGTTTGAAAAGTTTGCAAGGAGCTGCTGAATGAAAAGAATGGAGATGAATTAGTCGCCATGAGCAGGAGAAAATAGCATTGTCACTCCTCTGCTGACTCACTCACAACACCTGAGTTTGTGAGAAGATTGCATGGCATGATTGATGAAAATCGAGGGGAGTCAATGCTCGAAACCTTGACAAAGATCTTCACGTGTCTGAAGGAATAACGATGTATAAGGAACGTTCTTCATCAAGGCCTCTTAGGCGAGGTCGGTTTATGTCAACAAAAACAACTCAAGTGAATCGTCTGATCCGTGCAAAATCACTCTTACACAAATTGAAGCTCCCAGAAGAACTGGGACGTCTTTGGTTTTTCTGCGACGAAAAATGCTTCTATCAGGATGAAAAAGACAGTCGAAGAAATGATAGGTAGCTATGTGCAGGCAAACTTTACTGAAGTTTCAAGTGTTGTTCACGCGCACGAATTTTCCAGTAACAGTGATGGTTTCCGATGTTGTTAACAGTGAAGGACACATCGTGACTCCTCAACTTTTTCCACAGGACGTTAAAGTCAATGCAAATGTAATTGCAGATGCTTATGTCTAGTGTCTTCAAACCTTTGTTGTTAGGCCTTGGATAGAAAGCGTAGCCAAAGGAGGAAGACCCTGTCTTCCCAAAATCTAGGATTTGATGAATAGCCGAGAATGTTCATCATTATGTCACATCGAACTCACCAGACCTTAATCCTTTGCGTTATTACTTGCTGGGCGGGACGGGGCGAGACGGGGTGTGGTTGAAATGAAAGACAATAATTATCCACATTACACCAAACCCTCCTCTCTGATGGGAGCAGTAGCCCGAGTATTGGATGACATCAATAAAGACCACCTGATGAAAGCTTGCAGTCTCTTCCAGACTCAAACTGAGTGGGTGACAGAAGCCGAAAGAGGAAATACAGAATGAAACCCAGGCTGATATTATGTTTATTTGTTTTGTTCCAAGGAAGTGTAAGTTTCAACCATGAACAGTTTCATTTCCTTTTTTTCTAAAAGTGCGTAAGGTGTCCTCAGATGCCTTCCACATCCTGTGTATCAAGATTTGTATGCGTAAGCACACGTTTTTGCATATGAAACGTGTTTGGAACGGTTGAGTGTTTTACATTTCACCCAGCATTTAGGAGATTAGAATCACGTCACGTATGCGTGAATGCCTATGTTTTTGGTTGAGTCCATCTAGCTGGACTTGAACTCTTGCGGTCAACAATTCCAAACTTTCAGGCCGAAAGAATTTAGAGAATTAAGTTAAGTGAGTGTGAATTGTAGGTGGTCATCAAATCACACTTCATTATTTGAAATATTTTAGTCCTCGTGATTTTTTTTTGTTTTTGATAAAGGAGAATCACAGAAATGGAAAATTTTGATCTACTGAAATGTTGATATTAGGAATGAAAAAACATCAGTCGAACGGAAAAGTAGGCACATTCATCCTCTTAATCTGCAGTTTACATTAAATTTTACGATTTCTGATAATTAATATCATTTATAGTTTTGGGAAAAAAGTTTAAATTTCAATCTTAAAAGCAATATTTTATTCAAATGTCTCCACCACTTTCACCCGAGAAGACGTTTATGCTCCAACCCGTTTTTGTATCACCTTCAGCTGATTTGCTACATCCAAACTGCGGTTGTCATGAACGATCGAATTCGTATCTAACTTCGATGAGTTTAAGTTTATGCTCTACGTACCTCGGGTCATTTTCACTGGAGCAGATTCGTATTTTCGATTCAGTTCTCCTCTACATGCCTTCAATTCTCATATTTGAAGGAGTATTTTCTTCCGTTTTGTACTCTACTTGACTGAGTATTCAGATAACTGCGGAAAGTGTCTTTAAAATGAACATTAATGCATTCTCTAGGGTCTGTTGATTTCCGGACAGCATATATTTTTGGCCACTACTGCGTTTGGAATTTACGCTTGGTCGACGCCCAGTGAGGATTTAACTCCGGCCATCAAATAAGAAAGCCAAATTCTATTATTTACCACAACTACTGACTATTCAAAGGTCATTTGGTCAAACTGATCAGGCATGAAATAGAGTGACGATGGAACCTTAATTAGCTACGTTCAATAAAATTTAATGGACATTTGATCAAAGGATAGTCAGAGGACTAAGTACTGGCATAGTGGAAGCTCTTTACTATCTAATGGTAGCGTTAATTTAATGCGAGGTTATCTGTGTGGGAAGATATCCGGATGGGTTCTGTTTTGGTGATCGAAAAATTGTTTTCATTGTTATAAAAACTCATCAAAAATGAGTTGAGTTCACCAACATTAAAATCATGAAATTTTATATCATTTAACAGTACTGGCCATAAATGGGAAACTATCTCCTTACAGAGATGAAATTGATCTACTTTAAGTGAGACATGAATGATTAATTTAGGTTCAACTAACGAGAGATGATTGGTCAAAACCTGCTTTTAAAATATTCACTTAATAAAGCAAATCTAGTCCCGGTATTCAATAACAATGATTGTGTTAAAAACTTTGATATATGTTAAGTTTTTATTTGTAAATATATGGAGTAACGTAAACCGTTTCTTTAAAGTGCTTTTATTATAAACTTAGTTGTAATTTAAACATTATTAGAAAATTTTAAATTGTATTTCTGATCAGAGGAAGACAGAAGACCCTTATAATGTAACAAGGCCGATTGAATCCCGTGAGCTAGAACTTTCCGGGAAGTGCGGTATGTAACCGGTGAAGTAGAGAACAAGCGCGGTCGTGTGTGCAGAGACCTCCTCAACCAATCAGCAATCAAGATCCCTGAAGCTTAGCGTGGTTTTGTATTTAATGACTAAGCTTTTGATTCACAAGAATAAGGAAGTGATCAATAAACCCTTCCCGCTCAGCATCTTTGCGGTTCTTACCACTTTGGGCAGAGCTTAGCTAATTTGGAAGTGAGAATGGAGGACTCTGCCAGAGGCTATTCGGACTGCTTAGGAGGATTACTTAGGTGTAGCAAAAGACTTAATGGTGTAGCATCAGCTACAGTAATGCGAAGTATAAGTACTATTTCCTCACTAGAACTTACTACTTACTTTGAACCTTCCCTAAGCACCGACTGTATGAAATTGGTACTGCGCGATTATCTAACTTCTCTAAATCAAAAAATATAATAAAGTTGTATCAATCTTTCCCGTCTTCTGTCGTCTGAGGTTGACGTCGTTGTCCGACATCGAAACATACCTCAGCATAATAATGAGTTTCAACCTCATTTATTAAAGCCTTTTTCAACACACTTTTTGAGTAGAGAGTGGCATGATGGAGTGCCTCTGAGGAGAGATTTGAATTTTGCCACCTTCTCTATCCGCTAGACTTTACCAGTATGGCAGGCCATTCCACTTACTGGGTGTGCGCTGATTGGAATCAAACCCGTGACCTCTGCCGTGGTAGACGAACCTGAAATGAAGAGTATGAAGTTGGCATGCACTTTATTTATCCTTTCTTAGATCTCTTACGATTTTGGATCCAGCATTTATTTTTGCTAATGAAAGAAAAGAACGGAGCTATATGTATTCCTCAGATATCCGACAAAAGGCCCTACTAGTTTAAAAATATTAACCATTGATCTAATATGTCTGAGTACTTCAATTAGTGGAATGAATTCAATTTTTCACCAAATTCACTAACCTCATTATTAAATTACCACTATGGAGATGAAAATGTCTCGTCTTTAATAATGCTTACCTTGTGCTATCTGTCGAGCAACGAAATGAAATGAAAATTTCTGAGAGTATTATTTGACGCGAATGAACAAACAGCGGTTTTATTAAATAGATTATTCTCTTTCTCAAATTCAATGGTTTTGAGGGAGGGACTATTGTATCCTCTACAGTGTATAGTTAATTTTAACTGACGTAACCTCTTTGTTGAATGATGTCACTATTTTCGAATTAGCCAATGAATAAATCCATGGCATGCAATATTTCTTTCAAAATTGATCGATCAGACTCTGGATCCTTACGGAAGTCGGGTGCAAGACATCAATATTTGATTTATTTTTCCAAATGTTGTTGATTCAACAAAAATTAGTAGAAATAATTAAAAACCAAAAGAATGGATTTTATTAATTTTTTATTAAGAGTATTAATAAATAACAAACAAGTTAGGATTTGCAAAATTTGCACTGTAGAACACTCGGTCTCCTTGATGTTTGAATTAAAATAATTTTGCTTTAATCTGTTCATTGGATGCCTTTTCAAGCTGATTGTCACGGGGCTCCAATGTGATCAATATACAATCAACCAATCAGCAAGTGGCACTTCAGCTCTCCCACTCCACTCTCAGCCAAATGGATAGGAGTCAAACAGCATCTGCTGCTTCCAGTCACTATAATAATACCAGGTTTTAATCAAGTTGAACACGCGTCAAATACAATTTGGGTTGTTATTTCTAAACTGATTTAAATGGCAATTCTTAACAAAACTGACGTTAATAAACAAAGTTGTGTTGATTTATAAATTACATAATTGAATCTAAGAAGTCGGTTACGTGTCAGCGCATGAGATTTTGGTTCAATTTAAACAAAATAACTTCTTCCTAAGTTTATGGGCACTTTTATTTTACCACACGATTAAAATAAATATTATTTTCTTCTGTCCTACTTCTAATATTCTCTTTGGCATTCAATTCACTTTTAACTTGCAAATATATTTCTCTATTTAATATTTACTACATATTGCTTTCTGCCGTTAGAGAATGTCATAATTCTTTTATATTACGATTCAAATGTGGGACTTGTGGCGCCAATAATTTGTTTAAATCTGACCAATGCACATGAAGGCCATTAACTGTAATTAATCAAACCTAACTGGAATGAAGCGCTAAATTAGAAATACAAACGCATTTTAAGGATTATTAAAAAATAAAGGAGGAGATGGATGTATTTCAATCGTTCCTAGAAGTAGTTAATCCAAACGAGTTTGAAAATTTTAATTGGGTGGTGTCATGTACGAACTTAAGGACCTAAAAGACAAATATTGGAATTCACTTTTACAGAAGCAAACACGAGGTTTCCTAGGCCTAGCTTTCCCCTTTCAATGGAGCCCGGAAAACGCATATGTATATGCAGATATTTCGCGGAGCTTAAATGACCGGTTCTCCCCCAAAATTATTAGCATGGCTAATGCCTCTGGGGATTCGAACCTTTTCGGCTTCCAATTGATTCACCAACGATTTTAGTTGAGCTGCATCAGCGTGATCCTCTTTCACGACATTTCGGGCAGAGTTTTAAAAGTCTACTATTTTCGAGTCATTTGACAAATATACATCGTATTTAGTCATTTCTTACAAATAGGCGTGGTGACTTCCGCTTTTGAGTACAGATCTATAAATACTTCTGATGGTATTCAGCAAAAATACTTCCGATTAAATATTCACTTCTTATTATGCAGAGGAATCATATTCAAATCCACTCATTCAATGGAAATCTTGCCGCACTATTTTTATTAAATTATTATTTGGTGTATGTGACCATCTTTCAAAATGAGAAATGATAAAGCAAAGCTTGACACATGTCATGAAGTGGGATGAAATTGTCAAGAACCTGTAAGGAAACTCCTTAACTTAAGCACCGTTAAAGTACCGTTTTTATAATTAACAACTGGCAGTCAGACTACCGCTGCCGGTTTTGACAGCTCCTATTGACATAAATGGGATAGAAAAAATCGATAAATGAATAATAATTTACAAGATTAATTACCAAAATAAAACACTTCAATCAATGTAAGTAGTAAATTTTTAATGAAAATATTAAGCGATTGGGGGTTTCTCATCTGGGAGTTTATTTGATTTATCAAAGGTAAAGACTTAAAGTTGAGAATAATTGGCAAATCTGGGTTTTGTCATGAAAAATTCACTGTAAAATTTTTATATTTAACGCAACCAGCAGTAAGGTACAAAAGTGGAGCGATTTTGTTGTAAAATTGTCAAATTTTTTGAGTAAGTATTTTGTGCCATTTGGTTGGATAATATTTTATAAGTTACTCTGATAAGAAAAGAGCAAAGTTGTATAAATCACAAATATATTAAAATTTTTGACATTTTCATAATCAATTAGTTCGTTTTTGAGGAAGGTGCTGTGGTGTTCGCGAGCAGAGGCCTCCTCAGCCAATCAGCAATCAGTATCCCTGCAGCTTAGCGTGGTTTGTATTTAAAGGCCGAGGATTCATAAGGAGCTCTGTTCGATTAAAATTCTTACTCTCTCATCGTTTACAGACCAATAAACCCTCTCCACTCAACACCTCTCTTGTTCTCGCTACTTTGGGAACAGCCCAGCTAAGTTCGGGAGCAGATTCATAACAGAGGATTCGGCTAGACGCTATCTGGACTGTCTAGGAGGATTACCTAGCTGTAGCAAAAAGACTTATTGATGTTGCATCTGCTACGATCTCCTTATTAACCATGAAACTTCTTATTTTAAAATTTTATATAAAATAACTGAAATTACATGTTTTTTCTTGAAGACCTGCCTATTATTGTATAATTGACATTGCATTCAAATTCTAATCCAGAAAGAATAGTAATTGCTTCTAGGTATTTAATTAATAATTCCTCCCGCTGGAATGTAGTAGGTCACGGAAGGTATCAGAATAAGACGAAGATCAAAATGGAAATGCAGACAAGGAACAGGGGCTGAGGTCGATCGCCTGAGCCAGGAGTCTTAAAATCGACAAGTGTGGATTTTTCACAAACAAAAAGCTGGGTCACCGCGAGATGGGCGAGAAAAAGCGATAGCCAATTTCCTGCAAGAACGACTTTGTCACTTGGTTGACAAAATGCGGTGATCGCTCCTAGTTTAGGGAAGTTTAAAAGTGTCAAAAACAATTTCTCATAGAAGCGCTTTAAATTAGCGCGTTATTCAAAAGATGACTTTCGAACAATTTTATACTGAATTCCCTACTATGGTGACACTGAATATGTTCGGCGGTAATGGAAAGGAGACAAAGTTTGAACTCAACACAGATATTTATCTTTCTTATCGGTTGTTTACTTAATCGTAACTATCGTCTAATTCCCAACGAGTATATTTGTCTGTTTGCCGACTGCAACAGTAGTATACTCAAATGAGTTCCCCTATTGTATACCGCAATAATACAATGCAATGTGTGGTGAACCTACTGAGAAAAAATTAGTAGCATTCAGCAGCGCTTGCTACTACAAAATGCTGTATGAAAGTACTCTGCTCTGAAAGTGGAAGATTAGTTCAAAATATAATTTTACATCTGCAACACCGAACTGATTTAAACCGAGCCTCCAAATGAGAATAACTGGTTTCAGCAGATTGAATTTGCATAGTAATAAACCCGCTCGGTTAAATTTTTGTATGAAGATTAAAAATTGAGCAGATAAGACGAAGAGATTGCCATTTCTGCATTTTGATATTTTCTTCCAACTGAGAATTAAAATATTCCATTTTATGATTTCATTCAGATAAAGTTTTTCTTTGTTTTACTGAGCTGCCTTGATTTTGGAATGAGTGTTTGAAAGCACACAAACACCACAGCATATATAATGTATGACCATTTATTCTTGACACGCATGTTCCAGCCGACATTGGACACTTTCAAACTAACAGATCTCGGAACTAAAACGAGGACGATGCATTTCTCATTTTGAATAACCTTCACCATAGCAAATGTCTTATTTTATTAAAATTCGCAACCGCTAACATTTTTTCATCTACTGGCGGCGGATATGACACTTTCTATATTGTTCTTGCTTACTTCTGTCACTTTTTAAAGACCGCTTTTCTGCCCCGCCAACGAATACCATCCAACACGCAGAAAAATGCTAGTTTCTTATTAGCAACGCATTTCATACAATATGTATAGGATATTAGAATTGAAAATTGAATTAAAATTTTGATATATTTCATTAATTTTATTAACAACATTCTCATATTTTTAACTAATTTTGTCCAATCTCTCTGCAATAGTCTCAAATTCTGGCAGTAGTGGCATCTAGTAGGCCTTGCAGGACAGCCACTTCTCTGTTTAAATGCTGTAACATTCTCGAATGTTACATTTTTAGGTGCTTTCATGCATTTTCTCCTATCCACATACTGATTCATATGCGTCATTTGCTCCAGAAGTATTTCATTGGTTACTCATCAGACTAACCAATGAGGCAAAGGACTCAACCCGACTCGGCACATCGTAATTTTTGTTGTATAACCTTGCTTACTTTTCGAATTTTTAATTCTTTTTCAAGTTTATTTTCTTCTTATTTCTCTGCTGCTCTCTCATCGCCTTTACTCCTTATCTCCCTCTTAAAGGCCTGAATCTTCATTGTGGCCTGATCAATGCATTTTGGCCTCGATCCTCTGTTCTAGAACCGTCGTTGCTGTTGTTAATTGTTGCCCTATCGCCAACAGGGTAAAGGAAATGATACAAAATGATCTGACTTTAGAGATTGACATTATTTAAATTTTTAAAAAACGGTTTCGTATATTAATTCATTGTTGATATCACTGCCTCACGTTTCGAAATTCAAATTTTGAGGTTCCTTGAAAACTTTACAAATCGTTATACACTTATCGATTGATTAATTAAGAAAATTTATTCAGATAACTTTAAATCGTTCTTTTAATTTATTAAATTTCAGTCGCTGATAGATCTGGTTGGACTGGATTATGAGACTAACAAAGTTCTTCCGTTATTAAACATTGATATTCCGAGCAAAGATCTCGTAAACATAGTTGAACTCACAAGAGTTCACTGAAGTTGAACCCTAATCATGCGATGTTACTTCACTATTTTGAATTTATTAATTAACGTTGCTCCACAAAATCGGGATACTGCTCACTGGGAGGTGATTAATAAAATTTTTCAACTGAGATCCGTTTGAAAAGTCTGAGTTAAAGTCTCCTCTTCATTACTCGTGAGGTAAATAGAGCAAACAGAACAGAAAATCGTATTCAACATTACTTTTCCTTGCTAATACTAATTTAACGGACAAATTCGTCTACGACAACGCCCTTCATTCACTCTTGGCAATCATGGAAATAAACAAGTTTCCAGGGCACTTATTTCGACTATAATTTTTATAAAGTCAATTAACTTTCTAAAATCTATCAAAATTAGAGAAGGGCGTTCTCATGCTTTTGAAATTCTTCAAAACAATGTGCTTTTGCAATAATATCACTCTTTACAACAAAGGGATGCATTTTCGAGGTCAGTTCAATGAACGCTGATATTTTTCCATTTCCGAATGCGTCCCATCGAGCTTGTTTTAAATAATCCGCATTAACTGATAAAAAAAGAATCAAAGCGCAGTGTTAAATTTTAGTGAAGAGAATTCATACGCTTTTCGAGGTCAAAAGCAGATCTAGCGGACGCATTTTGCTTCCATTCGGGAGCATTAAGTTCTATCACCAGCCTTTGCCATTATTAGAAATGCAGTTTAGAACTATAATTTGCCAATGTTATTTAAATGAAATTATTGAAATTGAAGTAAGCGGAATGCTTCAGAGATAGTAGTTTCAAGTATTTTGTGAAAGTTAGTTCGTCAACAATTTGTATTCAATTTATCGTGTAGCGGATGCTACACCAATAAGTCTTTTTGCTGAACCTAAGTAATCCTCCTAAGCAGTCCGAACAGCCTCTACCAGAGTCCTCTATTACCAATTCACTCCCAAATTAGCCAGGCTATGCCCAAAGTGGTAAGAACCACAAAGATGCTGAGTGGAGAGGGTCTATTGGTCACTTCCTTGTTTCTGTGGGTCAAAAGCTTAGTCATTTAATACAGAACCAAGCTGGGCTGCAGGATCTTGATTGCTGATTGGTTGAGGAGGTCTCTGCACACACGACCGTGCTTGTTCTCTACTCGACCGGTTACATCTCTGCACTTCCCGGAAAGTTTTACCTCACGTGATTCCATCAGCCTTATTAGCGCTGTGACCCCCACAGTTGTTTTCTTCAAATTGTTGAGAGAGAGGTTGATCATCTCTCTGGCCTTTCAGTGAAATAAAATTTCAATTTTACTCCGCAAATGATTCATAATTGCTTCCTCTTAATATAATTTTAACAAAATACTCCATTATCTACCTAACATTATTCTATCTTGATGGTAATTTAATTAATATTGTTAGAAATAACACCAGCCCTGTTATATTTCTCCATCTCTCAATCTGACCTCCTCGGCTTAATCCAATTCTATTCTCTTGCTTCAAGGGAAGTTTTCTTTCCTTTTCCTTAAAAGGAACTCTTAGTTTACATTATAATTTTGGTTTGTCACCACCATATGCTTTTCACTTGTAATACTTTCCAAACACCATGTGACTTTTCAGAGAGAAAAACTGGTATCGTCGTCTGCTCCAAACAGTCGTGCTAATAAGCTGGCAAAAAATATTCCATATTCTTTAGTTGGAAATACACTAAAGGGTCCTATTAGCCAATGAGCACAATTAAAAAAAACCGCTCAATTGAAGACAATCGCAGTCATTTAGGATCATTTTTTCAACCAATGGGGAAGAAAACTAATCGTAGTGCGTTTTGCTTTTATATATCATTATTGATTAGCTCTACTCATTCCCTTATTGCAGTCATTGTTGAGAAGATCCGTAGTTCATCAAAATGGAAATTTTAGGACCTCTTCTCCGGACAAAGTAATGTGTCCCCCACCATTTGCAGCGCATTAAAAGCCAATAAGTCTCAATATTAAACTGCCATTGGGAAAATTCGATGTGGTTTCAAGAGTACGCATGGAGACTACTTCAGAATATGGTTAGGTACGATTTATCAGAAGGACTAACAGCCAATCATATTTACGACAAGCCGAATGTTGGAGGAGTTTGAAGAAATTCCACAAAGAACGATTAATTTTGCTGAGAAATTTTGTAAAAAGGAATAAAAAAGGTTATTAAAAGGAAGAGGCATGTTATTGAGATTTCGTTGCACAGGAAGATCTGAGATATTATCTCGATAGAATTGGAAACTCATTCAAAATTCTTACTTTACGATATAGCAGTTACCTTGGCCTAACTTTCTCTCAATTTAACTAAATTGACTTTATAAAATTTAATTAACTAAAAGTGCAAAATTTAAAGTTGATTTTTGAATGCTATGCTTTTGAGGATTTTGGTCATTAAAAGCATTGCTGAATATTAAGACATAATTACCATAAAGTGAACGGCAATATTCAGGACGCCTCTCAATATGGAAACTCGAGCAACATTTTCCCTCGTTTTGTTCCCCTCGTCTCCTCACCACCGGTCCAGACTGCGAGTATCTCATCATCAAACGGCATTCAAAATACAATTATATTTTGAATTTTTTCGTTTTGTTGTTGATATTTCTTCTCTTAACAATTTGGTGATCCAATGAATATTCATTCTTTTAATTAACAATACCACACAACTTCGATCGCATCATCATGCATCAGATCTCCAGCAATTACTAAAATTACGTTTCTGGTAGCGTCATTAACCCCAATGAGCAGTTTAAAACATTGAGATGGCGGACAAAAAGCACAATCCTCTAGCCTCCATTTTGCTTTGATCCCATAAACCGTCAAACCAAACCCTGGAAGATACCGGAGAAATACCATAAATGACCTTCACTTCGCCATTTAGGAACGCACTAGAAAAGAGAGATAGTGAAGGTTTCATTGTCTGAACAGTGCAAAGAGTGACACAAAGTCCGTATTGTCTCATCTTAGTATATATGTACAATTCAGCAAATAGCAGACAATTCAGATGTTTCCTTATCACCATTAATTGCTTGTTACTCATGAAAAAATCACTAATATGTTTTCATTTTCAAAATTTCCTTTGTTTTTGTGGTGACCAAGTTTTTCAATCTATTTGATTACCATTTTATTCAAATCAACACTTAACACCGTTGGCTCGAACAGGATAAATGAATTTGAGCAAATTCATAATCAAAGATGTAGTTCACTTTTACGAACTTGAAGGCTGGCGGAAGACTGAGAGAGTGTCATCCATTTTTCCTCAAAAAATTTTCACGGAGGCGTTAATCTAAATCACTCCATCCAAGAGTACTTTAACTTTCCAATGGCTGTGAATGCGGCGCCATCATGACAAAATTACTGTTTCAGAATATCATTTATCGATTTTTTTCAATCGCTACTGCTTTGCGGATATTAAGAAAGGTATACTTGCATTATGCACTTCTATATCAGGACACGCGAAGCCAATACTTGCTTCTCACACTCTTTCTTCACTCTCTCTATCTCTCATCCTAAGCTCCTATCTCCTACTCAGCTTTCGATTGCTGTTGTAAAATAAGATCCGTTCTTCTTACTTTTATTAAAATTCTAATTCGGAAGTTGCCGTTGTTCTTTGTTACCTCTTAGAGGCAACAAAAAGTCAGTGTTGTTCTTATCACAATATCTTAAATTCTGTAACTACGCAACACCACTAAGTCAAATTCATCATTCTACACGTGGCTCTAGAAAGGAAATGTTTTGTACTTCCCTCCAAATACTTCATTGTGCCGAAATGAAACAAATCAAAGACGGAATATTCGTACGACAGTAGGATCGCAGACTCAAGTGTGTTTAATTGGGTAAAATTACAAAAAGAAGACGGGGGCAACCGTGCATTAATGATAGAAGACACTTTGTGCACTGGAATAGTCTTTTATTTTCGGGTAGACTTCGTGAATGCTGAAGTAAATTCGTTTCGTTGGCAAACAGTTGATTGTACTTATCACAACGCCACTCCTCGTGAATTCGTTCCACATGGCGACTTAGATTCCAATTTTCTGCCGAGGCTTTTTCATATTTTTTTTGTGCATTTATAAGGCGGACGGGTTTCATGAAATTGAAGCTAGCGTTTATTAAGTGAAACTTTTAATTTGAAAGTCCTTTCGCACACTGAACGTTCGAGAGGCCCATTGGCGAAATGTGAAATGTGAGATGAAAAAATATATTCAAATATTCCTTCTCACAATTAAAAATTGTAATTTTTTGTTTTAGTGATAAATAGAAATAAGTAAAAGACAATTGTTCCTATAAGAAAGGAATAAAAGCGAAAAGTGAAAAGTAGAAAATTCAACTTTCGCAGTAATTGAATCTGGTTATAAAGGAGCCGAAGCAAAAGAGTTGAACACCTCTATTTGATGGTGAATTAATACACGTCGTATCATTTGCTCACAACTACGACTTATTTAAGCAATTAGTTGCGTTTTACTGGAATGGAAAGCAAATAGCTACAGGGGAAGAAATGTTATTGAATCAGTAAATTTTATGTCATGAACAATAAACAATGATGTTAAATAATTAATCCTTTGAGATACGATTTTAGGTAATATTAAGAAAACAAGTAGAGATTCATTCTTTATTGATAATGACAGTCTGTGGGGTTCACAACGCTAATAAGGCTGATGGAATCACGTGCGCTCGAACTTTCCGGGAAGTGCGGTATGTAACCCGTGAAGTAGAGAACAAGCGCGGTCGTGTGTGCGGAGACCTCTTCAACCAATCAGCAATCAAGATCCCTGCAGCCCAGCTTGGTTCTGCATTTAATGACTAAGCTTTTGACTCACAGATTCAGGGAAGTGATCACTAAACCCTCTCCACCCAGCATCTTTGTGGTTCTTACCATTTTGGGCATAGCCTAGCTGATTTGGGAGTAAATTGATTATAGAGAACTCTGCTAGAGGCTATTTGAGCTGCTTAGGAGGATTACTTATTGGTGTAGCGAAAAGACTAATTGGTGTACAAGTCTAAAGTTAGGCGACATTTCAAGTATTTCCACATATTGTGCCATGAGTCTCAATCCAAATAAGCAAACAAATGAGATTAAATCGTATGACAGCGTATGCAGTATAACAATTTCAGTAGTCGATTCATACCACAGCTACTGGATGCAGAAGTTACACACACTAATTAATATCACTTTTATACAGCTATAGAACAACATCTTTTTGCCGCGGAAGATCAGTTTGCCATCAATTCTAAACTTCTCTATCCACTGACCGCTGATGGCACAAGGGAAAATCCACTTTTAATTGCCCCTGAGTTGACTTTTCTCCTATTTATACGAAAATTACTCATTTAATGATCTAGGTCTAAAAGAATACACAATATCTTTATTAAATTAACAAAACTACTCAGCTTTAGTAATAAATTAAAAACGAATCTAAAATTCTGCATACATGAATCGGTATTCGACTTTCTGAAGTTCAATTTATTCAGAAGTAAGCAGAGAAAATGTTATCGAATTCCCGCGCTGAAAATGCATACGCTGATGGTATCTCAAAGTAATTTTTCATTCAGACTTAAACATATGCCTTCACTCTTATCGCCCCTTTATTTACAAAGTTGGGATTTGTAGAAGTAAGTTTGGGAACTTCGTAAAAAGCCACTCTGCAACGGAAGTAGACAAAATTTCGACCTCACTTTAACTGCAACGTATTATTGATAATCAACTGAATATTCAATGCATTTTAGTATTTACATTGAGATACTGCTTCAGATTTACGAGCAAAGTATTGTGCAGACTAGAGAGATGTTAGTTTGTTGGATCAAATGTCTTCATCTTTACTCAATCTTTTTAATTGCATGCCCAATAACTGGACGCTATATCGGTTTTGAACATTTTCAGCTGCCGTCACCACAATTTCACAGTCTTCAAGAATGTAATTGAGAACAAATATATGTATTTGAAAGTTAAATCATCGTTTTAAAGACAATAATTCACATTCGCCGGTGCAGCAAAGGGTTACACACCTAGGGTATTGAATTTCAGGCTATAATTTTTAGAGGCGAGTCTCCATTCTTGCAAAGTTCTTAAAAATGTTATAAAGGTTCACATTTACCGAGAATTATTTCAATCTCCGTGCTATCGCAGTATTTAAAAACAGAAAACAAGCATTATTCATCTAGATTTACAAGTATTGATACACATGCAATGAAGTATTAATTATACTTATACCCACATTTTATTAACAATTATGCAAGTGATCGATTATTTCCTGTTTATGTTTTACAGAAATTTTATTGTTGCTCTTTTGAAATAGAGAATTCAAATAATAGAAATATTAATAACAGATTTTATAAGAGGATTCGGTTTAAAAATACTTTATTTGGTGAAAATTTTTCATTATTGCTAATTATACCTACTGACAAAAATAAGTAGAAATAATATTTCCGATTTATTTTCAGATATTGTTTAATAGACAAACTGTGAATCGAGAATTTCACATTACCAATCACATTTGAAAATTTAATTTATTCCCCATTTTCTGATAATTAGAACTATGTTGAACGCGCTAATTTAAATCCATTTTCGTGAAAACATTTATAAAGCGCCTTTCTGTAGATAAATGTTCTGTAGCGGATGCTACATCAACAAGTCTTTTCGCTAGACCTAAGTAAGCCTCCTAAGAAGTCCAAATAGCCTCTACCAGAGTCCTCTATTCTCAGTTTACTTCCAAATTAGCTAAGCCATGCCTAAAGTGGTAAGAACCACAAAGATATCGAGTGGAGAGGGTTTATTGATCACTTCCTTGTTACTGTGATTCAAAAGCTTAGTCATTAAATACAGAACCAAGCTGGGCTGTAGAGATCTTGATTGTCGATTGGTTGAAGAGGTCTCTGCGCTCACGACCGCACTTGTTCTCTGCACGACCGGTTACATCTCTGCACTTCCCAGAAAGTTCTAGTTCATGTGATTCAATCAGCCTTCTTAGCGTTGTGAACCTCACAGTTCTTTCACATCTGAACGTTCATAAAATCTATCGTAGAATTTATTGATAATTCTTTCCTATTTGAAGCATCCCGTTTGTGTAAAGCATTACGTCTTCATTATTTGTTCGTTCGACATATAAGCTTCTAACCGGAAAGCAAAGAAGAGTGTCAACAATAAATGGAAAGATTATTTAATGACGGCATAAGTGGTGTAGAAATAGCTCTATTCAATAAATATTCTATTCAAAATGAATGCTAATTTAACAGAAAATAAAGTGGACTTTCCCAATTATTCTCTCTTACAATGAACAATCCTCAATAGTATTAAGGGTGTCATATATCAGTCTCATAAGCCCAACTTAATATTGCGAGAAGGCTCATCTTAGGATTTCGTTCTCGTAGAGCTTGAAGGATGAATCCCTTTTCTCCGAAATATTTTATCTTACACCATCCCTAATTATCACTAAATTTAATTATCTATATAGTAATGTCTGTAAACTTTTAACCTTTCCTGTGACCCCATGCACTCTATAGACCAACATCGTGNNTCCTCAGCTGGCCTATTTCTCATCGATCGGAAAAGGTAAACATACCTCAGACGATAATAGCAGACACCGTTTAATTAACCCCGCTATTAACCAGTCTTGTCTGCACTGACCCTTCCTTTTCCTACAATCATTCCGACCAATTAACCACGCATACAACCGTATCCTTATGCGTGTCCTCACACAAAGTCTCGATTATAAATAGCCTCCATCAGACACACGACACGGAACACACCAAGGGACTCTACCTCGTCCAACGCCTCTTTCCATAGCTCCGTCCTTCTCCAATCTCCTATTTCTCTATTGAGACTTTGTACTGGACTTTATTCAATATAACCTGGTCAACGCAATTCCTGTGTTGTTTTCTTTTCATTTACTGTTAGCCAACTACCGCTACAAATTGGTGAACTACTCCTACCACAAATTGGTGACCCTGCCACTACAAACCGGTGATCCTCAACAATCTGGTGGCCCGCTACAAGCTATGACATGTGAAGGGCTAGATCAGCAAATTCCTCTAGAAAATCCCGCGATCAATCTTCAAAGAAAACGGCTTCTCCTTTAGGCTGCTATTAAAAGTCTTCCTAGTGGTCTAACCTAAAGTCTCTTTTAAAGCATCAGATTCCAAGGGGAATTAAAAAGAAAGCTTACACCAAGCCACAGCAAAGGAAGTCTTTGGTTTCACTTTCTGACGTCAATTCCAGTCCCTAACACCATAAGTCCCATCTTAAGTGAATTCAAGCAAAAACGGTGAAATATGAAGCTGTCATCTATTTTTGCAACTTTATTAAGAAATTTCCCCCAAATATAACCGTCAGTGGGTTATTTGGTTGCGTAGATCATTTACAATCCGTAACCATTTTTTGCAGTGTCGGAAACTAAAATTTCACCAAATTCTCATTAATCTATGGATTTTTCACAAATGCTGGGGATGATTAAATGTCTCTCTGAAAATGTGTTAGTTCTCTCAGCTAAAATTGACGGTTCAAAACAAATGTATGATACTAACATATATTTCATGTATTCCAGTATCTTCCCCTTTTCCAACTTCGGCTCCTATTGAAATTCCCGATCCTGCAGCAGTTAGAGATATTAGTAAACACATTCCTGGGTTCATATATCATCCAAAATCCACCAAATTCTTTAAATCGTGGTATACTAAACACGGGCGTGTGTTCACAGCGAACTTCCCATAACGGGATGAGAAAGGGAGAATTCTCTGTTTTGTCAGAAAACTGATTTCTTTCAAATATGAGCGTTATCCAAATTCATCCTGCCTAGGGAATTAGATGAACTCAGTTATTCTGAAATTGATCTAGTCATGGAAAAAGTTTATAATTAGAACTTCTCCCTCTTTAGAGTCCGCTTCAGCTACCATAAACTTGCAATAGAGCGTGACTTTTCAAGCGTTGTAAACTCCCATTATGATAAATTAAGTTTGGCCAATTTAAAAGAACAGTTAAGATGTCTTACTTTCACCTCTGGACTTCAAACGGAGCCTGGATTGTCAATAATAAAATTTGTTTGTCAAAATTAATGAAGGAGAACTCTCACATGAAATGGACAGAGATGGAGGCGAATTTCGTGAAGCACAAGGTGGCTTTGAATTAACAATCGCAGGAAATTTATCGTATGCTAATTAGATGTTTATGTTAAAGTAAAGTGACTTCAATTTGTAGAAATAAACAACTCTTTTGGCCATAGAAATCATGACGTTACTAATATTATTGATAACGTTACTCTTTCTTTTAACTGTAACAGAGTAAAACCGATTAAAATAGTTTGAAAATTAAGCACTCAGTCCACTTACACTGCATGTCTTTCACATGCACGATTTTCAGGTGGCCTTATGGCACCTTCCTGGATACACACGCAAGGTAAAGCCTATTTGATTAGTCGTTTAGATCATCCACTTTTCAGTGGTCTCCCTTTAGTCAAAGCGAATTTTTGCGCGTCTGTTAATTTATTAAATGGCACCTTTATTGCATGCAAATATGAAACTTGATTGATAAAAGGTAAACGATTTAATTCAATCTTCAAAACAACCAATCATTAGTTAGCTCGATGCGCTTTAAGAGGTGGGAGGGAGGGGGACAACGAGTAAAGTTGGATATTCAAGTTAGGTCATCGGGAGGGCCCTGCATAATCTGATCTTTAATGCCAAGTTTTATTTTTTTGAGCTCTTTTTAAACTACTGTGTCCTTAATATATTCACGTTTGTCATGTCGATCGCTTGGCAATCGGTCCGCTATATTTTGATAGTGGATCGACCATTTTAGAAACGATTTCGTCTTCTGTTGGTTAGATAACTGGCAGGATTATGAGGTTTTTAGCTCAGTGGAGCTCACTAGAGCTTATGTAAGGGTTTTAATCTTAAACGAAATATACATTAAAGTATTTTTTTGAAGAGGGCTGCACCGCATTCGATATCAATACTGAGGATGACATTTTGAGAAGTGTCATTACTGCCATTTTAGATATAAAACGACTGGAAATTGGACACGTTGGAGGTCTCTGTTGATCACTGCACCAAAGGAGCGGTAATAGCATCGATAAAACCATGACACTACTTTATTTTCTGCAAACATTCGCATGCAGTTGACAACTTTGTATTTCACATTAAAATGGGGATTAGAGACAGGAATTGGCTTCGGATATCGAATATTGTGAAGGTGTAAATCCAGCGGGTGTCGGAGAGTGGGGAAGAGGAAGTCTGCTTAGTAGCGAGGTGGATTTAATTACGATACATGATATATCATAATTCTTTAAACCAATTAAGAATGCCTTATCAAAATCAAATCCAGCACATCTAACCGGGATTTGACAAGGGAATATCCTGAGGGTAACCGAACGGCATAGCCAGCAAAGCATGGGTGATGCGGGCAATCACGTGATGAGTACAGTAATTCGGTTAAAGATTAAAATTAATTCATGCCTTAACGAGGAAAATAGAATTGAATCGAATGTGAAGCAAAGAATCTGATAGGACTTGAATTCACTACATCCTGACTTGGAAAAATGGTCATCCGTTGTTAGCCGATGGTATGTTTAAAGAGGCGATTAATGGCCTAGATGCTTCCTCGGTGTCTGAGACGAATTGCCATAACAAATAATTGCTATATCATTGATTCTGAGGTAAAACTGAAGCTAATATTGATCTATATGTAACACTTGATAAAATGAATGTTATTCATGAATGAAGACATGCTCAATCTATTGAGGCGTCAGACACCTGACCGCAGATGGCGCTTACTCATAACATTTCGAAGCATATGATCTTTCGCTTGCTTCAAAGTACTCATCTCGGCCTCGATCATTTCAACATCAGCTTTTCGTGCACGCTAATTAAACTTGCCGTCTCTTCGAGCAACTAAAGACCAAACATACCACGTACATTGTCTTTTGGCGATAATCAAAGGACAAAAAGGAGGCACTAGAAGGACAAATGAAAGTACAAATGAAATTAAATGTATGGAAAATGATATTTGTCATATTTTGTTCTTCTATCTTTTTTCAATACTTCGGCAAAATTCTTGTTTAAATAACCCATATTTAAATCAGATATTCCATAGTATTACACAATAGACGTCTACCATATTTGACTCGACTTCTTCTCATGATACTTTATCAAACTTCTAAACTAGGCTGAAGTTTATTCGGACGTACAGGCGTCCGCATATTCGTTAACTTTAAATAAATCCAGAATTCTGATTCATACGATAAAGCTAAATATTAGAATATAAATGCAAAGTCACTTTGTTAAATGATCCCTCTAGAAAGTTCTGTAGCATAAATTGAAGGACGTCTATGCGTTCTCGGAAATTGCTCTTTATTCATATCCTCAATAAAAAGACTTCGGTTTTTCTTTCAAGAAGCCGCAGTTACGACTTTACGTCTCTTTGACTTAAATGCCTATCTGCCATGTCTAGACGATCTTGTTGATCCTCCTATTTTCCTATAACCGTCCTGTTTCATTTTAAGTACATCTGCACTCATACTCCCTCGCGCGCTCCTGCCCAAGTGACTCATACATTGCCTTTGTATTCCGCTTATACTCACCGGCGTAGACTCACGTTTGCCATACATCTGCTTCTACGCCTCCTTCTCATCTCTCTTACTTTCTCGACCTCCCCTCGTGGTTTTCTTCAATGTCCGTTGGCCGACACAATAATTTGTTTTACTCTTAGGAACTGCTGTTTGTTGTTGTTAGTTGCCAGCCGTTAGCTGTTTTTCTGACTACAACAAGATAAAGACCGATTTAGCATAGGAAAAGCGTCTATAAGTAAGTTAATAATTGAATCAGTCAGCATCTGATTCGTAACTCTCAGAAAAGTAGAAGCCGAACGAAATGAATGTGGCAGTGCAACCAAGACGCCGGGGAAGGAATGAGTGCAAATGTGAAATAAATGTGCTGTCATTACCAAATATCAAACATACGTTGAGTTTAGATTTAAAGTCCAATGAAAATTGTATGTGACGGCTGTAGCGTAATGTTTAATTGCATCAAAGAACAAACGGACAATGTTAGATATAGAAAATTTACTCAACTAGTGCTCTTTCCATTCCCATGAGCACACCTACCGCAAGAAAGAGGCGATACTGAGTAGGTGAAAGATCACTCCATTTGGAAAAGTCAAAGTAGAGTCCAGTAAGTTGAACTTGAGTTGCTTATTGCTGGAGTAAAATTCAAAGTCCAGGTGGGAATCGATAACATATTAATGTTCGAGGAAGAAGTCATGCAAACAATTAGGTGACAAAGGCCTTGAACTGAATAAAATTTCTAACAGAATCAGAATAGGGGATGACACAGATGAGGGATGAAAGCCTTCCTCAAGTCGTCATGGATAGTGGATAAATGAGAAACATAAACAAAACACTAATAATATTGCTTAATAGATTGTGCCAAATGACAGGCTCCACTGCTTTTTTCAAAAGACATCAAGTTATTTATGATCAACTCCTGAATTTGCTCCATTTGACGAAGTGTCAGTAAATGAATAAGCATGAGGATGCAAAAAAATCGGAATTATAAGCTTATTATTTAAGTAAAATTAAATTAATTTGAGAGGGAAAGTCCTCAAAGTCCACATGCATAAAAAGTATCTTCAACTCGTCCCGTTTACCAGGAAGTCTTCGTGAATAAAATATCAAAAACACGGCTGGATCCATTTTCTCTGATTATATTCAAACGAGCCCTTAACTCAAAAGATGTGAGTGGCTTCACAAATTTTTCGTGGAAACTTGGCTAATTTGAAGTAGACTTTCTTATGCAATCAGAAGACCGCTAACTAGACGGTTAAAAGTGAGAACTGAAAATGAAATTTCTGTACCAAATGAACAGGAAGAAGTCTACTAAAGGTTGCATGGATTTGCTGAAACCGAATAAACATTTTAAACATGTCGGTTTGATAGACAAAGAACTGGTAATTGCGACAAAAGTAATGTAAAAATCTGGCTTTACCTGACCCATCACTCGATTAATATTAAAACTGAAAGTTAATTACTTAAAGGCTGTGCAAATGACATTGTTGGAGTTAAGGTAACAACTAACGGTTTAAAGTTTACAAATTACAACAGAGCAACAACAGTCACCAATTCGTGGCTGTTTGAGTAAGAGCTAACAACAATCGTGAAACAGAACACCAACAGTTGATTAGACCAAAATGTACTCAAGGAAACCACAATGAGAACTGAAGCGGGTGAGAGAGGGAGAGGTAGAGAGGGGAGGGTGCTGAGGAAGAGAGGAGAAGAGCCGGAAGCGTAGGAGCCGGTAACTGACAGGCGTGCGTCGTTATTGAGTGGAAAACAAAGATGGCTTTTATTGCATGTAAGAAAATAATATTTTTCCCAAAATAATTCTTATATGTAAGGTTCTCCATTTTCCACCTTTTAATTCCCTTCTATTCGAACGAATTTATTTACATTACGGTTGTAAATGGCGCATAATGCAAATCGACCTATCGATACGAAAACGTGCGTCTTGTGTTGATAAAGTGGTTTGGGTGGCTTTGTACTGTGGTCTTGTCGGGTCGTGTTTGTCATTAGCGCAATGTCTTAGGGGATCTAAGAGTCGGTTACGGTGTCCTATGGAGAAGAGCAGATTATAACAGCTTTATATGAGTCACTTGAGTAAGGCCACGCCAGAGCATGAGCGCAGATGTGCCTTTTATGTGAAGCGAGACGATTGTAGAAAAGAGGGGATGTCGGTGGACGCGTTTAGACATGTCAGACAGGGGTTATGTGTCATGGTGACAGAAAAGACGTCACTCTAGCTTCGTGGACGGAAAACCGAAATACTGTCATAGAGGATGCGAATAAAAGGTAATTCTGGAAATGCAGAGAGAGTTATTCTTCAGCATCCTCCCACCCTTGAGGTACATAAAGGCGATACAAATGTCTGGCTGTGAATTGGTCCATGTGTAGTTGTCTTGTTCAAGCCAAATATCTTACTCTTCGGGATGCCGTAGGGATTAGACAAGAAAACCGAAGGAATTTGAAGTGAAGCATACTGGATAATCATTGTTAAACCTTATAACGCTCTGGGAAACATACATGCCTTCCACTATGACTAACTGATATTGTTTTTCTGTTTCCTTGACTGGAGGGTTTGGATGAAGCACTGGAGAAGCGTTTTCATTTAGGCAGGTTTTACGCGATCCATAGAAACAACAGATTTTTTGCCATTTTGAAGAATAGTGGCAGTCTTTCCACCTCTTTGAATGACCTTTAAAGGGCTATCATAAATCGGTTGGATAGGCTTACACAAGGTTTCGTGGCGAAGAAAGATAAGGGAACTAGTTTTTAGATCATTGGGAATGAAAATGGGGTTGGGGACAAGCCGAGACAAGAGGGATTTTAGATCAGTTGTTATTTAATATCTATTTGTTTAGTAAAGAATAATAAACCTGTTTCAATTTACCTTTATTATTCCTTCTCGAACAGTCCTATACATTGAGTTTGACACGACAACTGATTTAAAATCGGTATTTGCTCGGCATAGACCCTTTTAATTTAATTTCACGGTGGAAAGAAATTTTGCTCAATTGTTGTTCGTTTCCAAAATTTGAGGGTCTGTTTTTCACCTTGTTAAATATCTTCGCGTCATTCAAACGATTTGGTGCTATTTCTTTTTCATTAAACCCTTCCTTACTTCTTTGTACTCTTCATACTTTTTAATAACTACCATATCAGTATTAATTCTGCCCTTTTTAATAATTAGTTAAGCACCTTTTTTGAAGGTATCTATTAATAGTACATCTGCTGTAAGCCCATCGTCAGATCCATTATTCTAATGAAAGCTGCCTCTGCGTTTTTTGCTAAGTGTAAATTGTAAGGGTTCTAACTACAGTTTAAGAGCAGAAGACCAAGAGCTGACCAGGCCAAAATGTATCGACCAAGCCGCAATGAGGATTCATGCGGATAAGAAAGGGGTAAGGCACAAAGGCCATGAGGGGGCAGTTTATAAGCAGGTTTATGACAAGAGTGTGTCTGCCCCTGCGTCGCAGTGGAAACACAAAGACAGCTAATTTGAATCCCTTGGGTAAGGTCGCGAGAGAGGTATGAGTACAAATGTACTTTAAAATGAAACGGGACAGTTATAAAAAAAAGGAGAGACGATAAGCTCATCTAAACTGATAGGCGTTTGAGTTACAGGGACAAAGACGTCACTGCGGCTTCGTGTACAAAAACTCGAAGTGTTTTCATAGAGAGTTCAAATAAAGAATAATTTTGAGTTGGACGAGCTAGGGTCTCTTATGTGTCTAATAGAAGGCTATTCATAATCGACACTTTGGGTGAGAACACGCATAAGGATATAATCGTATGCGTGCTTTAATTTGGTCGGGACGATTATAGGAAAAGGAGGGGCCAGTGCAGACAAGACTGGCTAATAGCAGGGTCGACTAAGCGGTGTCTGCTACTATCGTCCGAGGTAATGCTTACCTTTTCCGATCGATGAGAAATAGGTCAGCTGAGGACACGCGATGTTTGTCTATGGAGTGCATGGGGTCACAGGAAAGGTTAAAAGTTTACAGACATTACTATAAGGACAAGATAATCAAATTTGGTGATGATTAGGGATGACGTAAGATAAATATTACGGAGAGAAGGGATTCATCCTTTAATAGAAATGACTTCCGATTGTTTCAAAATTAACCACTCCAATCTTCATCAAATCTTCCTTCAGAGTTCATGCATCGTATCTCTTTTACACGCGATCATTTTAGTATACTCTAAGACACAGATAAAAGCTCTTTAAGGTAAAAACGACGCACTCGCATTTTCTCATGCATGCCCATTTGGCGATTTGCTCGAATCCCTCATCTTTCATTGTCGGGCTAATTGAGAAATCTAAACAGGTTTGTAAGTGTGTCCTAACTTGTGATCTGCTAAGAAGAGGGGTCATTTTGGCAAACGGTAATTGTATCATGTAAAGATGATAAGTTACGCCGTGGAAAACAAAATCACATGCGCTTCTTCAAGTCTCAGAATGAATTTGGAACCTTATCTCATCCACAACACCTTAAATATCATCTCAAATATAATTTCTTCATTCCTGAGAAGGTTATTTATACCATGGTAGAAGATAGTCAATTTTCGTCTATTCATTCTATTTAAGTGACAACCAAGTGAAAGATTTGACGAAGGATCTGGAAACTTCACCAAAAATTTTCCCACAAGTTGTCTTATGAAAAGCGAATGAACATTCAATTAAAGATATAACTGTAATTAAAGTTGCATTGCTAGTAATTGCTTGATTAAAAAATTGTCATAGGCCGGTAATTCAAGTAATACTTAGAGTTTCGTGCTTTCGCTGTGATATGGGACGTTTTAATCGCTCTTGACTTATATAAACTTAAAGCATCCACCAACTGGGTACTCAACATTGTCGTTGACCATTTCACCTGCGAAAGGAGCCTCCGACGCTGGCGTGAAACCAATTCCTTTCTGGCATAGAGCCCCTATCGTTGGTTATTCGACGAGCTTTAGACATTCTTTCTGATCTGCAGTCTGAAATCCATTCCCTTTTGCTGCTTCATAACATCTTGATGCCACGTTAAATGGTAACTACTTCCATGTCTCGTCTAACATCATTTAATTGTGGATCAGAAGAAAAGGGGATATATTTGAAGTTTACCAATTTCATCTAAAATCAATCTAATCCCAGGGCTTAAATTTCATTAAACTTGGCGATATTAATGGGCTCATTTCAGAAAGACAACTTTGAGACACAGAACGTGGAGAAGAATTGATAAATTTTGCGACATAACTGGTGAAGAGTCGAAATTCGAAGGTTTCAGTAATACTCTCTCTCTCTCTCTCTACAAAACCCAGCTAAATCATTTGATCATTTTTAATCATATTTCATAGTTAAATGTACTTTTACCCTCCTCTCTGACTTCCTGCACTTTCCTACCAATAATTCCTGATATACTTTACGGCATCTAGAGGCCACAATACTCTCTGACTTGAATGTGCATTGCTTTTTGCCATTTTGATTCATTTTAAGTATTCTCACCACTCTAACGCCTTAATGCGTATTAGCACAATCTCTAACAAGATACCACCGCATTTTGAAATATTATTCGGCGTTATTATCGATTTCGACACAAGTAAGGAGGGGTAAGGAGGCACATATAGGAAAATTTAGTTGACCCAGAGTTTTCAGTTGATGACCTATATTCGTGGGAATTCCAGTTATCTTAAATAGCATATTAGAGGGTTTAAAATTAATATGTCTAGAAATCATCAAATTGTGATAATTTTGATACAACATCTGAATCTCTAAGAGCGATATTTTAGGCAATTTCTTACATTAGAACCCCTATTGGTAAAAATGTTGTTTTTGATATAAGAAATTCGGAAGATATTGATCAGTGATACAGCTATTCTAACCCTTTTGATGTCGAAGATATTTCAGTTAGCATTTAATGGATATTCACATCACTTGAGAACACTTCCCTACCACTAATTGGTTGAAATTCTATAAGTTCCATCAATGTTTTATTATCAGATTTAAGTACGGGATAGCACTTTAGTATGTTCCTCTATTGACAATAAATTGACTTTATCTACCCCCTTGGACACTTCCAACTGCAACTTATCCCAGCTATTCAACTTGGTGTTGTGGAAATCCATCTGCTCCAAGCCTAGTGAAAAGCAAGTTCAGTGTGAATATGTAGTATAAGTGCATAATTCAGTCAGACTCAGTTTCGCAATAGGAGAAGTCAAGCAGCAAGAGCACAATTGGCACCATTTCGTAATATTTAGCAACGTGTATACTTTTGCTTCATTCGACGTTCTCATATCCACTTTGTCAATGAGACGGACAGCTTCTTGCACATTGCAGTCAAATTCTCATTCCTCTCGCTCTATTGAGAGCCAATCACTTTGTGCTTATTCGCTGTTGGGATACATATTAGATGTTGAATTTCGTTGTTTAGGTAGTTACAAGTGGTTTTAAAAGAATGTTCTTGCTTTGATGGAAGAAACTCCTCACTAGGAGTATTTAGGGAAATCAAGTTTCCCCGAATACGCCTCGTTCTACACCCGCATTCATTTGAGGTACACGTCTCCACAAATATTACATTTGCACTCGTACATACGCTTGCAGCTTTCCCCAAGTTATGAGGTAACAGAGACCTCGCAAATAAACTGACAATTCTGACGAACTGCATTTCATTAGAGGCCCATTGACCTAAGCTACTTGACGAGGATAAATACAATCTGAGCACCTATTTTTATCGACAAAGTGAGCTTTTAATTTGCAATCAAACTTTTGTTTCAAAATTTACATCTAAGACGAACTCCATCGTGTGTCGCCTTCATTTGCTGATTCGAAATTGTGAATGTAGGAAGGGATTTTGAGCACTTTGTGTATTGAAAGGTGCTTTTCGTTCGCGTACGCTGAGTACGAGGGGAGGACTAAGTAATTTTAGTGGAGTGAAACTTATCGCGCCTAACTGGCAGCTTTTAGCTTGAACCTTTAATACATGCTTGAAGGATTCCCTAAAAATTTCCTAGTATTTTGAAGTAATATTAATATGATTTGTTTTGATCAAAAACTGCATTTGCGTTTTTGAGTTTGCTTAAACTGTTTTCAAGCGTCTCAGTTGGAGAATATTGATTAGTGATTAGTAGTTGCCTCTTTCACCATAATTCGAATTTTACCTGCCAAGTCAAATTTAAATTCTCTTTGGTTTGTCGAAAGTCAACTAAATGAAGCACATTTGCTGTTAGAGAATCCTTCAAGCGTTTTTAGGGCAAAAGAAATATCCTCAAAAAATTAGCCCAAATGAATGCAGGTGTTGGACAAGGCGTTTAAGGGAATTTTGACCTTCCAAAGTTTTCTCACTGAACCCTTTTTCCAATAAAGTAAGAATTCTTCTCTGGACGGTTAGTATCTACTTAATCAAAACTTTTTTGACATCTTATAAGTCACTTCTATATCGATTTATACAAAAATAGAGACCATAGTTCAGTTAGACGAGGACGAATACAAATCAAAAACCAATTATAACCAATAAATATACCTTCCATTATAGATAAAAGAAGAGGAGGTTTGATCAAGTGTTTCATTAAACTTGACAAGTAGTTATGGTAAACCTTTTTAAAGTTCCACTTATAAACCGAACACATTTGTTTATTTAGACTTCCCTTTTAAGTAAAGGGTTTAAAACAAACATTACATTCGTACGACTTCTTATCTTTACGTACAGCTAAGAAATGTCGATTGAGGTGGCATTTCTTTGACTTAAATGAACGGCACTAATATGAACGTTGAGGTGATCTCTAAGGTCAAATGTCTTTCCATATATAGGACATCTATGGGGTTTCCGTTTTAAATTTGACTTCCCACGATGATATGGTCTTTATCTTACCTGTACACTCCTAAATCAAATTAAATTTGTAGGACATGTCAACAAATAACCCAATCTTATGCAAAGGATTTCGAGCATACTGGGGAGGCCGACTGATCCAAGACTCTTAAGGTTATGTTTCGCAGTTCTGCCATGCCAGCATAAATATGTTTCTTATTAATGACACCTCGTTAATTAATTAATTGGAATTTTTTGCTTCGAAAGCATCGCCAATTGTGAGTGAGTGAGTGGAAGTGAGTTTTGCGTCCAAAGAAGATTGGGCTGTTTTAAGTAATCTCGCCATACTATTGGATTAAAAAGTTGTACTTAACTGTTGCGTAAATCGGATGATCCAGGAAATCGAAGACAAAGTAGCCCTGGTGTAAAGGACTAACCAGCCACAAAAAATTCAAAAATCAGATTGCGGAGGTGGCTTAGATCGCTTCCGTGGAAAAATATAAAAGCAAAATTCGACTTAATTTGAAGTAACCACTCAAGCAACAAACGCCTAGGTTTCATTTGAGAACTACAGTAAACAAACATACACGTCTTTTCTGAAGGACTTATTTTCCCTGTAATGAATATCAGATTTAAACCTTGCATGCGACGCCAAATGTAGTATTTGGAATTAATTTTCTGGTTACGCAGCAGCGTAATGTTGAGGAATTTAAAGGAACGACTTGGTTTATATTTCGTTTAAACAAACTGATCTAAGGGAAAATAACTTTAATACATGAACAGAAAGTGCCGTCGAATTGCGGTAATGTATTTAATGTGCGCAAGTGTCAAAAAATTCTTTCATTTTTCTTCAAATGCAATATTTCGATTGGAGCGGTGAGCCTTTTTCGATTTTAAACAAACAAGACACATTATTTAAATTGTGAGAATGTGCAAAGAATCGAGCGTTTATTTTGAATTTCATTTCACTTACCACCCGCCTACTCCCTTTCAATTCATTCACTTGCGGATTCGAAGAAAGGAGAATGTGACACCGTTTGTAAATTTTTATAATTATTAATTTAGTCTCAAGGCTTACATTTCCGATAAACTTGGGCGATATTAATGAATTGATTTCAGAGAGATAACTTTGTGACCTAGGCTATATTTGCGAAAAGATGATAGCTGTGATCAAACAGACGTAGCTTTATCTCGAAATATTACATAATGTCCTGTCTGTTATTGGATACGCTTTATGGAGCAGAAGAGTCTCTATACCTCTTGCCTACACTTCTCTAATACAACATGCAAACTGGTCATTCCAAATCATTCTAAAAAGCATTCACGCTGAGATTGTTATTCGACTGGTTGAACACTAGCCAATGACATCGCTGCCTTCTGACTGTTGCCTTCCAAGTGCACTTGCTTGTGTGTGTCTGAGTTTAGCATTCTTCGATGACTGTATCAACAAACGGGTGCTTAAAGGGAAATTGTGGAGAACAAAAGTCTCAGTCCACTTACAATTTAATTACGACGCTATTTTGCATAATATTGTGGGTTCTGAAATCCATTAAGGTCCGTTACATGGATTTCTGCATACAGTATACAAAGTTATGCCGACACGCATTTGTAGGATTGTATCAGGCATTATCAAGACTCCAGCGAACTTTTAATAGAATTACAAAAAGAATTGGCCTCGAACAGAGCAGATAAAAGGAGTCCGTCTAATTCGTACTTAATCTATTATCTGAAGCGGAAGAAAGCATGTTGTACTGAGCTTTAAAGGAGGTGCTTTTAGCAAATTAATTTCTGCCTTACTCCTACTTGTAGCACCAGGTCCCTGGAAGAGGGATCAAATCATAACACCTGGAAACATAGTAAATATCTGTATATTTGAAGTAATTTTCAATTTAATGTCTGTTCCATTAATGGTATTTCAAAAGAAATAGAAAATTTTCACTTCCTTTGCTTTGCTGATGAAAGCGGTCGTGTGGTTTTGCGTGCACTTAAAGCGATGGACAGCATATTGGGGAAAACACAACGGACTTGGGAGTTTCAGGTATCAAATATACCTTTACCGAGCCCTATTTACATAAGCAGAAACTCGAGTCTTTCGTTTAAAATTTGATAACCAAATATGCTAGCGGGTGTCATACGAATTGAACGCATAAGTCTATAAAAGTGTGGTTTCTGAGAAAACTGTTTTTCTTCCTACATGTGCAGCTGAAATATGCCTTTCCGTAAAAAAGGGGCTTTTTGTTTTAAACATCTCCATTCATTCTTTGCTTTCAATGCGCGGAATCGACATGAATATTCAAATTTCAACTTGCAAAAAAATCCCTTTCATATATTTTATGCATCTGTGCGATTTGTGTTTTGAATGACCTGTTAATTTGTGGTTTCAGACACTACCCCTGTTACAACTTGCATTTGATTCACTTTGATCGATAGACAGTGGTAAAGCGTCCACTTACGGCCAGCAATTTTTAATTTGTTCAAACAAGTGTCTTGAGCACTTGTTTAGTCTTACTCCTTCATGTATTCGTACTCCATGCATTTCAATGCAGATTTATTGGCCTAAAACTTTACTTGAACCAGCAGCACATGCCGATTAAAACTCCCTTTCCATACAAACTTCCCTTCGCATTTAGAACAGTAATGAGGATTGAAAGTTCCATGGTTAACAAGGGAATTGTAGCAGATGCTACACCAATAAGTCTTCTTGCTACAGCTAGGTAATGCTCCTAGGCAGTCCAGATAGCTTCTAACAGAGTCCTCTATTATAAATTGGCTCCCGAAATTACCCTTAAAAATTCTTTAAAAAGCGATATAAACTTAACATTTGATAAATTGCTAGTCAGTTAGATTACATCTTAAATTTAAAAATATTTTCAAATATCTGTTACCATTCTATCTCAAAGGAATTTTCATACATAGGACATTTTTAAGACCGATTTGTTCCATGAAACCTAAGATTGTGTCTGTTAGGCATATGCTTAGATTTAAAAGTCCAATGTGCTTGTGGACCACTCTAGAGGTCCCAAGGTTCTATAAGATCGGCCAAATTTCGATAGAAGAGTCAAGGTTAGTTGGGATGACGATTTATTATGAACGACGGAGAATACAGTGAGTCGAGGGTGGGAAAGATTCGGTTTGACGATGAAGAAGTTTAGGGTAGAAGGTTGCACGGAGAGTAGCGATGGAGACCGCGCGGAAGTGGACACTTGCTTGTACACCAGAACGTGATAATCTAGCCTGTTTTATCATCCAGACTTCTATACTCTTCTTCTCCGGAAAGTGTCCAGCTGGTTGGTTCTTCCGTGTTAGCCCTCATTGGTTCCCTCCATGGGGTGGCTTGTGATTGGTGGTATGCAGAGGAAAGAAAGAAGATAATTGGTTAGTTTGAAATTTAGTTTCGGTTTCGTCGCCATTAATGGCGGCTCCCTATACCTTGTGTCTTACACTGTCCCCTCTTATGTGTCGCGCTATCCTTAGCGTGAGTGGTGATTTCGATTTCGTTGTCTACTGGGGGTGTGATGGCATGCTCTAGCTCCTTGTTGCACAACGGTTGTCTTGCGACACAGGGTTTCGGTCGGTTGAAGTGAGCTATGAACCCTTCGTCTCTATTTTCGCCGACCCGCCTAATCCTGCATGTGGCGTCGTTCAAAATCGTACTGGTTACAAAGAGACCGTCCCAAGGGCGGTAAAATTTACTGTTTGCGCTAAGGGATGGCATGGTTTTGTACATCACTAGGTCTCCCGCCTGATAGGGGAGGCCATGAGCTGTCTTGTCGTAGTAGTCCTTTTGATGTTCATGGGCTAGGCATAAGCAGCGTCGCGCGACCTCATGGGCTTCCTTAGTCTGAGTTACAAAGCAGGGATGACCGAGAGCGTGGGGCGCGTGAGGTGGCTTATTGATGATGTCAGCCGCTAGTCGCAACTCTCGCCCATATGTTAGGAAGGCGGGGGTTTGGCCCGTTGATGCGTGGACCGCTGTCCGGTATGCTCTAACCGTTCTAGTTGCATCCGTAGCAGAGACTTAAGCATTTTATTAGTTCTTTCTACTTGGCCATTACCCTCCAGATGATATGCGGTCGTCCTAGACCGGTCTATTTTTGGTAAATGGCATAGGTCTCTTAACAAGTAACTTTCGAAGTGGATACCTCTATCGGTATCCAATGAAGTAGTTGACCATAACCAAGATGTATCTTTTACCTCGTGAGGTTTGAGAGAGTGGGCCTACCAGGTCTATGCCAATGATTTCGTTGGGGAAGCCCCATGCATCGGTTGTAAAGGTACCCGCGGTTGGTGGTTCGGTGACTTGGCCCGCTCACACAGTTGACAATCGGCGCAGATTGCATTGCGTCTTCTCTCATATTTGGCTACCAATATGTCCAAAGTATGTTACCGTGGTCTGCAGGAATTTGCATTTATTGGAGTTTAGCTTGAGCCCCGCTTCTCTTAGTCTACTGAATACGGCCTTCAGTTAGGTTATGTGGTTGGCAATCATGTGGGAGAAAATTATTACGTCATCTAGGTAAACCTAGCACTGTGTGGAGATGACATCGGGTAATACCTGGTGCATTAAGCGTTGGAATGAGGCGGGAGCATTCATTAACCCGAATGGCATAGTCTCGAATTCGTATAAACCCGTTGGTACTACGAATGCTGTTTTTCCCTGGATTTTGGGTCAACCTCCACTTAACAGTACCCGGATCTAATGTGAAGAAATACTGACACCCTGACATATAGTCGAATCCGTCATCGATCCTTGGCATGGGGTAGTGGTCCCATTTCGTGACTGTGTTGAGTTTGTGGTAGTCCATAAAGAGCCGAAGGGATCCATTTTTATTTTTAGTTACCACTGTGGGTGCAGCCCAGGCTGAAGATGGCTAACTACTTTATTCTCCAGTAAGTTGGTAATCTCTTCTCTGCCTTTATCTAGGTGGAACCTGGATTGGTGTTTTTCTAGGAAGTCCATCCCTAATAAGCCTTCACTGTTGATGATCGAGGATATATACACTCCGTATCGGAACTGTTGATTCCCTAACCTGAATTGTAAATTGAATGGACCTTCACTTTTGAAGGTTGACCCGTCCGCACTCTTCATTACAAACGTGTGTTTTTGATCTATTTGCTTCCTTAGCCTAGCAAGAATGGTTCCTGGTTTAACAGTAGAGATTGCTGACCCTGTATCTACTAGAATTTTGTGTGACCGTGCCCCTATTGTGACTTTTAAGACTGGGCAGTTCGCCGAATTTAAAGTATACATTCTTACAGTTTCGTACTTACCCTGAATGACTTGTGAGGGTTTGGGCTGCCTGTGCGGGTAACTCTTTGGTTGAGCAGGAACATTTGAACGGGGTGGGGTTTCTTGTTGGTTGTGGTTGCCCGAGTTGCAGAGAGGTAAGTTGCTGCTTTGATGAGCTCGACGATACCGGCGTGTTCTAACGGTCTGAGCTGGGCTTTAAGAGAGGGAGGGTACGCTCGCGCTATAAAACAGTGTGTGACCAGATATTCTTGATCTTCTGGGGAGAATCTGTTCCCCGTAGATTCAACGAGGATTGCTTGTAAGGCCATGGCGAATTGGGCATAGGATTCTCCGGGTTGTTGCTCTCGTGTGAAGAAGTCAATCATTGTCCTTGGTTTCTCCATAACGCTCATTAGGTTGAGTATGGAGGGTTTGACGTGGTCGTAGTCCGAATTCACTGTAATGCCTTTGAGCTGAAGCCAGAATAGGATGTCTTTCGGCAGGGCGGATAGACCGCTGCCACCAGTATTAGATTAGCCGAACTTCGATAGGAGAGTCAAGGTTAGTTGGGATGACGATTTATTATGAACGACGGAGAATACACTGAGTCGAGGGTGGGAAAGGTTCGGTTTGACGATGAAGGAGTTTAGGGTAGAAGGTTGCACGGAGAGTAGCGATGGAGACCGCGCGGAAGTGGACACTTGCTTGTACACCAGAACGTGATAATCTAGCCTGTTTTATCATCCAGACTTCTATACTCTTCTTCTCCGGAAAGTGTCCAGCTGGTTGGTTCTTCCGTGTTAGCCCTCATTGGTTCCCTCCATGGGGTGGCTTGTGATTGGTGGTATGCAGAGGAAAGAAAGAAGATAATTGGTTAGTTTGAAATTTAGTTTCGGTTTCGTCGCCATTAATGGCGGCTCCCTATACCATGTGTCCTACAGTTTTGTTATCAAGAATGCTGAACGATTCTGTAAATGCTTGTCACATTCTTTTCATTAAATTGAAGGTTCGTCACTTTGAGCATATTGGAACTGGTGATTTAGCCACTATAGATTTAAGTCTTGGTAGTTTTTATGCCTGTTGTATTTGTAGTATTTCATTTCCAGTGATTAATCATAGTCCACCTAATGCTGATATTATTCTTTTAAATCCATTTTATAATACTTTTAGTAAGTTAAATACTTATTATAGTATATCCGATGCGAAATAACTTTCATTTAGTTTCGGTCTGAATGCAAAGCGAGACGTGCTGCTCGAGAGTCCTTATAGGAAAGAGTGATTTGGTGAGACCTGAAAGATGTCGAAAATAGAAGAGAATTGTGCAGGTATCGAAGTATGAATAGCGGAAATGTCCTGAGAGGTGACGAATTTTTGCTGTCAAGATAAAGGTTATTTGGTAGAACTGTAAACAAGTCGATTCAAAACACCCGGCTTCAAGATGTTGCTGGTTGCATCGGTAGTCTGCGAAAGTTCAAATCGAATTCGGGTAGGATTTGACCATAATTTTAAAGGTTGGAATGATTGACTTCTCAAAGTACTACATTACAATCAGTTTGCGGTTAATAATCCATTAATTAAAAGCAGGAATATGATTCAAAGTTCGCCCTTAGTCGATGTTAGCTTGTTCTTGCATCACCTTCAAAAGCAAAGGAGCTGTCATTCATAACACTCCTAAATTCAGTTGCCACATGAACTGCCTTAACGTGCCTGTTCAAATATCTTTATCAGAAGAAGGGTATCCTTCTTTCATTTATGTTTATTTCATGTTACACCGAAATGACATCATTTGCAGGAAGCTTTTTATTTTCGTCACAAGTCCAAGTTCGAACGTAGAAATCCGATGACAGATAACCCGGTCTCGCTTCAGTGCACCAAAAGTATTCGAATTGGCTTCAGTTGCATGTAAGAAAATATTTTCCTCAAAAATATTTTTTTATATAAGATCCCTTATTTCCCATATTTTAATTCCCGTTTCTTTTAATTCCCTTTTTATTCAAACGAATTTATTTAAATTACGATTGTGCATGACACATAACATCAATCGATACGAAAATGCGCGCCTTATTTTGACATGGTGGTTTGGGTCGTTTTGCATTATGGTTTTGTCGGGTTGCATTTATTGCTAGTGCAATTTCTTAGGGAGTCTGAGAGTCGGTTACGCTACCCTACAGAGAAGAGCAGATTGTAGCGGCTAAGGGTTATAGCAGATGAAGGAAAAGGACACCAAGGATTGTGTTAGACAGGATGTATTGAACAAAATTCGGTACTAAGTCTCAAAGGAAAGTAGCGGCTTGGAAGAGCAGCGGGTATCGCGTTTATTGAACAGATAATACCGTTGTGTGTGTGAATGTCAGGGCAATTGGGTCTTCTTTATCGACGCTTTGAGTGAGGACATGCATAGAGATATTATGTATGCGTGTTTTGATCGGTCGGTACGATTGTGGTGGAAGGACAGGTCGGTGCAGGCAGGACCGATTGATAACTAAGCTGACTAAGCGATGTCCTTTCCGATCGATGAAAAGTAGGCCGGTTGAGGACACACGGTGTTTGTTGGAGTGCAATGGATAACAGGAAAGGGTGAGAACTTACAGGCATAATTATAGGACAAGATAGTTAAGTTTGATGAGGATTAGGGATAATGTAGAAAAATATTTCGGTGAGAAGGGGTTCATCCTTCAAGATCATAACAGCTTCTTAATAAATTGATTAGTTTGTCAAATGAACAAATACTAGACATCTGAAAAACGGTATTGCCTTGGTTGCACAACAATTCTAAGCCAGTTGGGTCGTTGTTCACGAAGTGCTGTATCATCTCAAGTGAGACAAAAGTATGCAATTTGAAATTTCACTATGAAAAGAAATGTTAAGTCATTGGATGTAGAAAGGTTTTGAAAACCCCTTATCATCCTCGAGGAGGTTGAAAGGAAGAATAAGCATTTCAGAATTGCTTACAGCTGGATCACATGGCGCATGATAAAAGGAATTTTGCGTTGTTAGGATATTTATTAGTTTACAGAAAAGAAGTTCACTTCTCTAAGGGTTGACACCTTCCTTTATCACCACGAGTTCAAATTACCAACAGATGTGCGTAATGCACCGACAAGTTGGGGAGAATTCCAGAATGGACAAGCAAGTGCGTATGATCAACGAGAGACTACGGAGAAGCCACCATGTGATTAAAAGATAAACTCTTAGTGGCCTGTAGACACAACAAAGGCTATTGCGATAAGAAAGAAAATGAACTACCGTTAAGTCTGGTGAAGGGTAACTTCCCTAACAAGTGATTCCACCAAGTTGAATCGACTGTTACATATAAGCAGCTGTCTTGTTCTACCTACCAAGTTATACTACTTCTTTCTGGTATGTGATAAAAGAGAAGAAATTAAAAAAGACAATTGTTACCTGACTTCCACCCCTCATTAGTGCCTCGGAACATCGCAGTGCCACACTAAGGACTACCTCCTTCCATATCTTTCCTTTTATTTCTTTCACTTGTGCATCCGAAGAAAGGAGGATTTGCCAACTTTCTCGACCGTCAACTTAATCTCAGGACAAAGATTTCCAGTAAACTTGGATAATATTACTGAGTTAATTTCAGATAGACAACTTCTTAGCAGGGGCTCAAATGCTCTATGCATTCGAACTGTCACGGCAAATTAACGACCGTCTATTCTCAGTCATTCACGATTGTCCACCACGTGCACTCTAAATTGCATACATCCTGACTTCGTTATTTGATTGGCTGAATATTAGCCAATGCCATCGTTACCTTCTGGTCGTTGCCTAACTCATGTGCTTGTGTACATCAGTGCGCTCAGGATGTTTTTTTTACTCGCGTATGGTAAGAAAAGAATAAAGGTTCTGTTAAGGGGAATGGGTGGAGACCATAAGGCTCTATCAGTCTACTTTCATGTTAATTTTCAAAAATTATCCAACAGCCTTATTTCTACCAATCAAGTAACATTGAAATAAACATCATTTTGAAAATAAAATTTTGACAAATATTAGCGGCACAAATGTTATGAGAGACTTCGTTGTCATGTCTTAGCGAAATTAGTGTTGAAAAGTCACTTCACATTAATTTCCTTCCTTATTTGTAGAGGGACGCACGTTAAAAGAGCACCGAAAATTCACCTCACCCCTTGTGCCTTGGGGAATCTAAATATCCCTTATTGGTTTCCACGTTTCACTACCCCCTTATGACTCATCTGCACTGCAAGCGAAACCATCCTTCATAGACCCTGTACAGATTCTTCGCTTCATCTCATTCCCACTCATTGAATCCTCATCTTTTTTGCAATTTCATCGCTGTTGTTTAATTTGTTTATTTTAGCTGTTGTCTCCTATTAGCCATTAGGAAGATGCTAAGTTTCTTAAGGCGATAAATCACAAATAAAAGGCGCCCAACCCGTATAAATTTTCCGCAGTAGAGGACGATTTGGGGTTATATTTACACACAATTAAAAGTGTATAAATGTCAAATTTCAGATAAAGTACAAATATACTATCAATTTTCATTCCTTCTGATTTTCATTGACCTCCGCTAAAACTCGTCTTTCCTGAAGTAGAGCTTCAATTTTAATTTGCCAATAGCGACGTTTCATTTCAAGTACCTCCATACGCAGAGCATGTTCATCCCTAGATTGCCGCAAGAGCTCTTTATTTAGTGACTCATTCATTTGGCTTCTCCCCAGATTGGCTTCAAGGTTTGCATTCACGTCGTCCATGCGGGTAGATACCCCATTTGTCGACCTACGAGTAGAGAAATTTACATAATTTCAGTAGAAATATAAATATTATGATTTAAATTTCTACTAGTACTCACATGTGAGCAATCATTACGATATCACTATCTAATGAGTCGTCATTTTCGTCACTTTGACCATTATTGTGTGCCAAGTCCGTCGCGGGATTTGAAAAATAACCATCAGTTTCCTGTGCAGATTGTACACCTAGTGAGAGTTGAGCTTTGACTAAATCATCATCACTCTCTTTGATCTTATTTCCGCTATCATTATCGCCAGAATTATCAGGTTGGTCGTAATAGGAGCTAGGATGATCAGTCTGAGTGGTCACAAAAGGAGAAGTCTCTTCATCTGAATCCAACATTTCTGACACTTCGTCTTGCCGCATTTCTTGACTTGTTGAGGCTAGAAATTGCGTGACCATCGCGGTTACTTCATTGAACTGTATCTCCTGCTTGAGTTGCCCTTCACGGATCTTCTTTTTCGTTTTCCCAACAATATCTCTCCACTTTCTCTTAATCTAGAAGAAAGAGGAGTTAATATTCCATCATAAGATAATAATGATTTCTCATAAATGACCAAGAATTCTTACTTGTTTGGCCGTTCTTTTGTGATTACTGGGATTTCTAAGTGCAACACTTCGAGCTACTTCTTCCCAAGCCGTTTTCATTAATCTGCTGCTCTTTCGTGGATTTGTCAAAAGAACATGACGACGTTTACCGATCTCCTCCAGGATCAACTTTATTTCTTCCTCAGTGAAAGCATCGATTTTTGGTCGAGTAAAGGGTACTATCAGAGAGTCGAGTTGAGCCAAACTCATTCGTGATACTAAAGGTGCATGAGACTGGGATGTAGATTCTTCCACGCCACTAGACGATTCATCATGTCTGAGTGATTTTGCAGAATTACTAGCTCCTTGACAGTTATCATTGACACATAACATTTGTTCTGTATTTATCCGTATATTACCAAACTAGCAAACCTTTCGGCATTATGGCACATGCTAACGTGCAAACCACACAGCAGTCCCTGGCGCGTTCCAGTTGGCTGAGAATCTACCAATCAAAACGCGAAAGTTAGTTTGTTGACTGAAGTGCGCACGTTTGAGAGTGCGTAGGTAGTCCCAGAAATGCGTGCTAGCTAATGTAGATGCTTCATGTGCTATGTGAAGATTACCAGATGCCTATGTTTGTGTCTACGCTAATACTTTATAGATATCATTTCTAACTTGGTCCATTACCTATTTGCGGGATATCGACACACCTCAAGACATAATTAGATTTGTTCTGGTTAAATTTATTCGTTCATACTATAGTTATGAAGATGAAAAGCGATTCTAATGTGTATGAAATACACGGCCTTAAAAGTCCAAATTTGCAACAGTGATTTCGTTTTCGTCAACCTCATTTCGTACATATACGATATTTTTATTGTTTCTTTAAATCAGAACAGGTTTGAAATCACTTTAAACGGTTTGAAAATAACCAACGCACATCTTATACCTTCACTTACACAGTTTACATCTCATGCCTTCCCGATGTATGCATTTAAGGTCGCCTAAAGATACTCGCGCGGAAACGCGTGCGAGTTAACACGGACGCACCTATACTTCGCGCACACACTTATTTGACGATTAGCCTTCATTTGCTGCTTGTCATTGGTTGCCTACTGGCCAATGAGTAATCTTAGCAGCTTTGCATGCGTCTGCTAACGTGTGCTATGTAAAGAATTATAGTTCTTGTGGTGTTGGTGATTCTATTCGGTGCAGATGGCAAGCGAGGCTGAAAACGATGAAGTCACTAGAAATCCCACCGCATCTTCAAACCTTAGAGTGAAAATATCACCGCCCCAGAGACTAGGGATAGCGCCCCAAATACCAAATATGAGTTTGGCTGATCTCGATTCGCTTATTGAGCCATTAACCCGTCCAAGAAATGACTATTTCTCTGAGTTTGAGATACAACTGATGTTGGAGGAGATTGGCAAGCTTCGTCACATTATTCTAGCAAAAGAGCAGAAGAATGGCAGAGTTCTGAAGAAAGCTTGGGAAGATGTCGCTCGCAATATGGCCCAAAGATTTCCCACGGAGTACAAACGAACTGCTAATCAAGTAAGTTAAGCCTCATCTATTTTTATAAGTATCTGAGTATTTTCATCAAGTTTCGCCTCGTTTTCGTAGATTAAGAGGAAATGGAAACAAATTTTGGCAAAAACGGGAAAAAAGATTCGAGAAAGTCAGGGAAAGCAAGAGGTCGAGTTGGATGGAATAACTTCGATAGTGGCGCGATTTCTAGCCTCCACCAACCAGCATGAACAGCTTGTTCAAAAGATTGAGGCACAGGAATCGAATGAAGGCGCTTCTCCATTTTCTATTCAGAGGCCCGATCGTTTGGAAAGCATTAACAACGGAAATGTATCCGTAAGTCAGATTGTTTTCATTTAACATTTTGCTTCTTAAACTACTTCTCAACTTCGATAATTTAACAGACTCTTACAGAAGATAATGCACAAATTCGGCAGTTTGAAGTAATTGGAGTACATCCTTCCAATTCAGCCGTTGCCACGGAAAGGCATTTGAGAAATAACAGCTCGGATGACGACAATACAGACGATGATTCATCAAATGATGTCGTAATGATTTCTCATACGTAAGTGTCAAGTCCTTCTACTGATATAAATAAGTAGGAACGAATTTTAATTCTTACCTCGTTTTGGTTAAAGTAGATTACCGGATAGACAAACTTGCAATGACGACACCTTCTCTGGAACCCATCTACATAGCGTTCGAAAGGGAAGAACCCTCCACAATGAGCTAATTCGGCAGTCGAGAGCTGAACATGCTTTGAGAATGGAGATTCTTCAAATGAAACGCCGTTATTGGCAAATTAAAATTGAAGCCCTTTTCACGTAAGACAATTTTCATCGGAAGAAAGAATTCAACTCAGTGGGTAGCAGAGCGGTACTTCCTGCCTTTTTGTAAATATTTTATTCTTGTTCTTACTCTCGTTTATTTTACTTTTATTGTTATTGTATTTCTTATTAACCTATAAGTTACCTAACATGTAGTAATATATCGTGAATAAACGATAGTCTCTTGAAATTTCAATATCCTCGCTTCCTATTTATGCAAATGTTGATGGGGTTAGAGGGGTCAGGAAAGGGTAATAGTGTCTCACTGAATTGGTAACGTACTAGATTATATAGAGTCGAACCTACTTCTGCCCCTTAATCCAGAATGGGAACTTGTTGTTGAAATTCGATTGTAGCCAATTCCATATTAGACTATTAAATCTAACCAACTCATACGCAACAGGTAGTGGAATCTGAAACGACTGTCAGGTAACTTCATTTACCTTTTTTGGCCAAATTGGGCAGCAACATGTTCTAATGTAACCGTTCTATAATTTTTGTAATAATAATTAGACTGGGCTTAGAAACTTTAGCTATAAATGCGGTTTATTGGTTTTCCGCGTTAAAAATGAAGTCTAAATAGAATATAAAGAACTATCTAAACCGATCAGGTGGGGTTCAAATTTACCACTTTTAAATCTGAACTAAATTACTTAGATTCTATATTGTGATATGTATATGAGACAAATGCGTATCACAATAATACTTGACTAAGCCATTTCCTGGAATAAGACACAACAATGCACCTTCTTTTTCGGTCCCTGTTAATGAAAACGATGGATATTAAGACACAGATTTAATGGCCTTAATTGGTTTCGTCCACATACTATCCAAGTCTAGATTATCACTTGAATCAGTATCTTTCAAGTCGTAAAAATGAATATTTTATACGTCAATCAGGTTTAATATAATTTTGTGTCCCTTGGAAAGTCGCAGTTCTGATGAGTACGTTCTCATATATTAGCTTTAGAGGGAAGTCATGTAACCTCTAAATTACTGACTAATCATGCAGTTCCAAGACTCTCTTTCATATCTTTTTCAAATAATGTTTAGCTATCGACCTTTTGTCAGTCATTGATTATGGTGGGCACAGTAATCAGTGGATAGCACTTATCACATTTCGTTTCAAGCCTCTAGAAATGAAATCGCTCTTATTACAAATGAGCGCCTTTTTACATTCATTGTAAATTTTATATACGTAGGAGATGATGTTATATTCTCATATACATTCTGTTTACTGTATAAGCGAATAAAAGTTTCATGTATAATAAACAAATATGGACATACTCTTAATTAAAAGTTTACTTTCTCCTTTTTCATCTGGAGGTTGATATCTGCATCAACTATGATAGTAATGAATATAAGACAATTAAATGAGCTGAAAATTTATTACAGATCATACGAATAAAATTACTTTTTATATTATCTTTTGCTTTAAATACTCCAATAAATAGTATGCAACTTGAGTCCAAAAATCAAGTGAAATAAGACTCTGATACATTGATGTTAGTCTCCGTGTCTTTTTGATTCGCTCTTCTTTATAATAGTTGGAATCTCTGCCCGTTGCTTCCTACAATTAAAAATTATATTATTATTTATATTACTCTGGGTAATTATAAAAGTTTGTAAGTATCATTAAAAAAATTAAAAATGATAAATTTTATTTTATTGGCATTTATACATTGTTTTGCCTCATTATTTAAATCTTCTTAAATACCCAAATATTTATCCGTTTCTTATTTCTGGCGGCTTGGATGAAATCCTGGGGCTGGGATTCTGATCTGTTTTTGTATATATATTACATAATTTTGGTCAAATGGTTGATCCTGATGTAATTATATATGAAATACCCGAACCCTATGTGTCATTTACAAAGATCGATCCAGTTATAGTCCGCGGAAATGGTGATATAACGATGTAGGTCCTTATTTAATATAATGTCCTTAGTTTCGGTATGAGTAATGTATTTAGCGATGAATTCCCTCCAGAGCTCCACGGAAGAGTAGCTCCCGAAGAATTCCAGGAAACTATTTCAAAAGTGAATAACCAACTCAGACGCTCCATGTCCATAAATCTAAAATGGCTTTTATGCGGCTTCATATGCTGCTGCTGTACCCTAGGATGTTCAATGTGGCCCGCAATTTGTGTCAACAGGAAAGTGAAACGCAACATAGAAAAAACACTTGAAATCGAAAATGCTCGTCTCTATTGCCAATTAGGACTTAATTGGAGTCTTACAAAACAGAGGACGACTGAACCGGTTGTTTTAATGGAATATGTAAGAGTCTGTTTTATTGCATTTTCATATGTCGAGCACCACATTTTTACATATATTAGTTCTGATCGGACTATATTTTCCTTGCGAGATTTTGCAAGTTAAACTACGGAGATTATTTAGAATTTAACAAATCAATGCATGCAGGGTTATTAGTGCCCATTGAACTGTTATTTCTTTGTTAGGTATTACGACTGGATTTCATCCCGAAACTTTCTGTGTACCAGCCGGATTAAAAAGTGCTTCCCCGAATTCCTTTTTCCTAACATTGCACTGGCAGCTTTGTACAAAATCATCACAGTTCCCTCTGCCTCCTAGTGTCTTTCGCCGCCTCTTATCGTTGTCACCGATGTTATTGATGTTAAATGTACCTATCCACGCTGTGCATCTTTGCGTTTTATCTCCTCTTTCTTCTTTCCTCTCCATTCCTTATTCACCTCTCGCACACGATATAATTGAAAACCTCGATTTTCTTGTGATGTATTTCTGTATACTCGAAATTCCAATGATTGAGTGAATTAACTCCATCATGCATATTGTATCTTGAGGAGCGTTAGGGTAACACACTCAAACTTCAACTATAAACGTGGTCTTTGTAGTTTAAACGCCCTTGCCGACTCTATTTGTCATATTCTGTATCCCGATCATCAGGGAATTTCACACCTCTTATTTAAGAAAATTTCACACTTATTCCTTATAATGGCCTTAAATTTGTTTATAATTTTGACGCTTCCTTGTTTCTCGTGTTCGAAGCAGTTTCTGGAAGCTGAAGTTCTTTGAAATAAACTTGAGCCTAGTTTTTTTTTCGTAATTTATGAGTTCGGCTGAAAATTCGATATTTATTTGTGCGATGTACTACAGAGTTTTAACAAAATCAAAACCTCGAGCTGAAGTCAAGTTAACCATTCGACTAAAAATCAGTGGATATTAATTTGCCTTCACCGTCTTAACTAAGCTTGCACGCGTTTAGGTTAGTGAATATTCACGGATCAACAAAACAATGTTCCCCGTGGAATCTGCCAGTTTTTAACATTTGGTGCTTTCACGGAATATAATTTCGATGATACCGTTTTTGCGGTAGTCTATCATCTAATTTCTAATTGTTATTTTCTACAGTGAGTTTAATTGTGTGCTTTTTACTGCCATCCAGGTGCGTTAATGGAATGTCACTTCAAGGCGCTGTGTTGGATGTATCCATTGTGTTTCAGCGTCATCGATAAATTGTTATGACGTCCACATATGCTCACCGCTCTATTTTTAAACGCCTTCATTACACCACCTTGCCCACATGAATGGGAATCAAAAATTATCATCTCATCACTCTACTCGTGCTGTTTGATTTAGCCGAATTTTATTTGTATTTGGTTTTTCATGTTAGATTGCTGTTGAATTTGGATTGGTGATTTCTAAATTTGGTTAGTTTTAGAAACTCAATAATTATAGGATGTGAAGCTGTTGAGTATAGGATAATAAAACTTTTATGTCACTTAGAAGTATAAAATTATACTTTACTTTAAAACCAAGTTTGTGAGCAAGTTGGGGTAATTTTAAAAGCATTCCGCTATTCTTCTGAGAGCTGTTATCAAGTTCATTTGAAGGAAATGTTCCGTTACATTTCATTTCAAGGGCCAAATATAGAGGTGCACTAACTGTAGCAGAGAAAAGTGAAGGTTTGAAGATTTCAGGCCCTAAAAGTACATTTTCCTTGGTTATAGAGACTTGGTTCTTAAAAACTTTATAAAATACTTAATGAAGTTATTTGCAAGAGAATTATGTTTAAACGCTGAGGATTTGCAGAAAGATTTTAATTTGATAGCAGATGAAAAAACCGATGGCGCGATAGCTAACGTGCATGTCAGCATATTCATAGGCCACGAGTTCGATGTTCGTCCGTATACGTCCGGACATCCATAGAAACCGATTTTTAATCCATTGAGGCTCTCTGATGCTACTCTTCCCTCCTTAATGAGTGTTTGAAAACGCCTTCCTGAATGTGCTTGAGTTAAAACATCTCAAACTCGATTATGTT
>CAADRB010000104.1:210775-231109 GCA_900708905.1 Hymenolepis diminuta
TAATAACAATGGAGTTTTTAGTTAATGTGCGTTTTGAACTTAGTACGGATAGAATGACTTAAGTTGTATTAAATTGACTTTACCATTTAACTGCATTTTATTGCTGCAATTATCACTTAAGTTACATGAAACCTCTCATATTTGGAGTACTAATTAGTGATCTTAGTACAGGTTTTGAAAATTATGACGTCAGAGTAAAGTAGACTAATATGGAAGATAGATCTACTTGTGCGCACAGACACAGAAGGTTATGCCAAGAAGAGGGCTATTAGCGCATTGAACAATCCGATTAGTCGGTTAATGCTGCTAATATGACTAGTGATGTAATGTTTAAGTTGCCAAGTAATTGGAGTTAATTCGAATTCATGAGGCTCAATCTTCACAGATATCATATTCAGGAATCTATGGCCTCCATGTTCATCTCATGTTTGTGCAATCAATCTGAATTATCAGAGCTATTAAAATAAATGAATATGCATACCTCAGTCGAAAGAAAGTCAAGGTATTTGGTCTAATTGGAAGATAACGAAGTACTTTCTTATTCTTGAACTATTTTCAAGAGAGAGAGGGAGAGAGGCCTTAAAAGTGTAGATGCAGAAAGGTCCAATTAGTAAAAGTAAGCCTTTTCTAGGCTATAAAAATGGAAATATTACATTTAATCAATTTCTGATAGATACATAAGGGTAAACTGGACAAAGTTTTGGTTTTATGCCTTGCTGAGGATAATAAAAGATACGATTACGCTCTTCCTCATCATTCATTCTGATGAAGGTAAACGGTGAACCATAGAAAAGTTCCATAAAACTCCCCAAGAGTATCAAAGAAGATCTTTCAATACCTATCCTTCGAAAACCCCCCAGTTTGGTCGTTCCTGTCAGTAGGAAGGTTCTGAATCTGTCTTTAGCAAGTAAGTACGTCCTCTATACAACCGGCTCATAGTCTTTTTTAAGCCATATGAAGTTCCCAACCGCGGATTTATCGATTTCACAATTTGTAGTGGAATAGTAATTATAGAGGAGTATCAGCTCTTTCGTACTTACCCGTACTCGTACTTAGTTTACGAGTATATCATACTATTCTTATATATAATTGTATTTATGAGTTTATATTTTAAGTATCTATTAAGATTGCTGACCTTGAAATGTTGTTTGAATGGTAGTTTCCCAGAATTGGCCCTGCTCGGTTGACATGCTTGATTTTAATACCAGGAGCTTGCAAAATATCTTGTCCTCTCTTTAATGAGCGAGTTTTGTGATGTTCAAATAGTAAGAACTGGCGTGTTACGATATTAGGATTCTTCTTACGTTAATATGACATTAAATATGGGTAGTCATAGTGACCTCATAAATCTGTACTGGAAGCTGGAAAATATCAAATCATTTAGGAAATGCTAAGCGAAAGTCACAGCGTATACTATTTTAATGGTAATTCTCGAGACTTCAATGTTCGGCAAGTAAAGGAAAGGCTTTTCTAATGAGAATTTCGCATTTTCTCATCTATCTAGTTTTCAGTATGAATCATTGCGATTGGTCATTCCAATTACATTGGAGTTCAGTGCTCCTGTGGCGTAGTGGTTAATGGCCACGGGTTCGATGTCCATCCACTGAGTGGAATGCCCAGCTGTACTTAATATGTCTGGCTAAAATGGGGTGACAGAATTTAATATTCTCGTCAAGGAGATTCCATGACGCTACTGCTCCTCACAAGATGAATGGAGCGTACCAATGAGTCACTTTCCACTCTCTCGCTACTTCTCGTTACTTTGGGTTTTGTGTACTAACGATAGATCAAATCGCATTACATTAAAGAGTGCGTAAGGCATCTGAGGGCATCTTGCGCACTTTTAGAAAAACAGGAAATGAAACTGTTAATGGTTGAAACTTACACTTCCTCGTGACATCATAAACGTCATATTAATCAATGTTTTATTCTACATATCCTCCTTCAGCCGCTATCACCCACTCAATTCGAGTTTGAAAGCGACTGCAAGCTTTCGTCTTTATTGGTCTTTATTGACGTTTTCCATTACTCGGGTTATTGCTTCCATGAGAAAGGAGGATTTGGTGTTATGGTGATGCTTATTGTCTTCATTTTCAACCACGCCCCACCCCGCCTCACCCAACACGTAATAATGCAAAGGATTAAGGTCTGGTGAGTTAGAAGGTGGTCATAAGTTTGATGTGACATGTTGATGAAAATTCTCGACCATCCAATTTTGGGTTTCGAGAGGTTTATGGGATGGAGCCGAATCCTGTTGGAAGACATAGAGGGTTGACAATACTATTTTCCCTTCCTCGTGACGGCCAATTCATCTCCATTGCTTTCATTCAGCAGCTACTTTCTAACTTTGCAAATGAAAGATCTGTCGCTTTTAAGGACACTACGACAGCGTGTCTTTTCACTTCATTAATTATAGTAGCATCTGCCATGAGATCTTCTGATATAAAAAAAGTATATTAATTATTATTATCGGATTAGTTTAAATTTCAAAAATATAAGTAACCTGTGAATAATACAGACTTTTCCTTACTAACAGGACAGTAGTTTGGGAGGCAATATTCTCTCAAGGGGAAATCAAGCGTCACTTGAGCTGCTTTTTGCGATTTGGGGTTAAATAAGCATAGGATATGTAGCAGAAGGAATTATTCACTCACTTGGAATGATTTTAGGTATCTCGTCTGCAGGATATTAGGGACAGTTAGCCTGAAGGCCATAAGGAAAGATATGGACGATAGGCTTGTAATCAAAGTATCTGGATTTACATGCGAGATTTATCCCTCAAATTCCATTCAAATTAGATTGCTTCAATTCACTTACATATCATAACCTTGATAACTTATATTCCTGCTAACTACAACGGTGTCAATATGAAGTTTCCTACGGATGGGGTGGGTGATCAAAACCCATGCTTTAACAGAGAATGAAAGAATTGAATTCTCTCCAAGTTCGTCCTAGAGATACCGCATTAATTCCAATATATTAATTTTTTTCTATTAATCAGTGCAGAAAGTTGCTGTCTTTGGAACTTATAACAATGATAAAAAACACTTCTTTTCATTAGAAATATATAATATATTATCTCACGAGGTAGTCTTCCTAAGAGGAGCTAAAAATGAGAGAGCTTTCTACTCTAATCGCTATTTCGTACGTAAGTTCTGTTTTCTTTAGTAGGAGAGAAAATTACTGCTTTCGTAAAATAAAATGCTCGAATTTTTGAACGATTAATGCAAAGGGCATTTTTTATTAAGTCAAATTAATTTAAATCTTATTAAAATAGATCGAACTATGAGACAGTGGGTCCGAGTTACATGTCTCCCTTATTTATCTCTGACATATTAACCTTTGATGTCACTCTTTCTGCGTCATTTATTTCTAAATCGCCACAAAGATAACATTTGCGCCTCCCTATTAATATTTGTTATGCTTTTATCTACATTAATGCGGAGAAATTTACGCTTAAATGAAAGTCCAAGATATTTTAAGTAAACTTCAAATTAATATTTGTTATAACCCTATTGGCCACCCTAAATAGCCACAAATCTCTCAAGTTAAATAATGGCAAACTTCCGTAACCTACTCAAAATTATAAAGATCAACGCCCCATAATTTGCGTAGATTCTAACAAAAATGTAAACTTTGTGATCAATTAACAATAATTGTTAATTTCTTCTTCCTTGGATAAGAATTATTCATTTTTAACCAACACCTCTCAGGGAATAATTTCGATCCATAAATTCTGATGGTGGTTCTGCAATGAATCTTCTAAAGCCGATAATTGCATTAGGTCTCCGGAGTTTCGAATTCCACGGTTGAGGGAGGTAATATGCTATCAGATAAACCTCTGTTGGGTCCGCTTTCGATTTGGAAGTTAGAGAGATTTTTTTCCGATAGCGCCTCCAAATTTGACATGAGAAGTTGTCTTTTCACATTTTTAACAAGTTGCTCTTCTAGACCATTGAATTTGAGAGGAGAGTGAAAAAGGGGAGATTTTTTAGACGTTGAAAAAGTCTTCAAATCGAGTAGAAGAGAACTGAGTGATATTATGTCCCTTTAGGCGACATAGTTAATTTGTCTTGTGATCAAATGGACCAGATTTCAGGAATGATCGTCGCTTGGGCACTTGTTGGCTCGGAGGCAAGTCGTGCTGGAATGACTTTAGGTATTGAGGATTCTATGGAGTGAGTGAGATTCGTTAATTTTAAACTACTTCTGACTGATTTATGTAACCTCATGTCGTCATTGACTGCTTGAATCGGAGTTGCAATAGAAAGCACTATAGGATAAAATGGTACAATAGGAGAGGGAGAGCAAGTTAAGTAGAGGTGTGAGAAACAATGGCATTACCACTTGTCATTAGCTTTATTTACTTCCCAAATGGCCACAAATACCTTGAATAAAGTAATAACTCGGAATTAAGCAAAATTCCATAATTGACTCAAAATTATACAAAGAAACGCCAGAAATATTTTGAATACTTACCAATTAATTGTCATGTCACATTTTAAACAATATTTTTAAGCATTTTATTTATCGATTTTGATTAGCAGAAGCAAATTTTCACCATGACAATAAGTAGTTATTTGACTTCTATTCTAATAAGCGATTCTTCCTATCTTACTAACTTTTTGTAGTACATGATTAAGGCTTCATATTGCTATTCATAAAACCCGGAACCGCCTATTTATAACACCAATGTATTAAAATTTAGAAATCAGAAGGGAGCATGATTCCCCATTTATCGGAGAAACAAATGTTTCAGTGAGGTTGGTTTAACGCAGACTATTAACGGATAGCAGACTGAGTGCAGCCAATGAGCAATATGCAATGGATATACTGATAGGATATTTATAAACTGATATCTTCCTCAAATATATTGTCCTTTTCAAACCTGTTCAAAAACGGGTTCCTAATGTAAGTGCGCAAGAGGCTAATTATGTTAGCTAACAAAAATGCATTTTCATTTATTTAAACATTTGAGTATCAATGCATTCAGATGGGACAAAGCTCTAACATGTAGGTAGATTTATGTAATTTCAGTCCCACATTTTCTATTTTTAGCGCTAGAAAACAAAGTGAAACACAAGTTGCATAGCCTAATCAATTCAGGTGTGGTGGGCCTTTTATGGGAATTCTACTTAGTAGAAACAAATATTCTGTAACTGGAAGATGAAATTTAAAAGTGATTGCTAGTCCTGCCTTATAGAAAGGATGAGAAGCGGAAAACTGTTCAGCGTTGAAAAATACTGATCAGAAAAACAACAAGAATGAGGAGTGAGGCTAGAGTTCTTTAGTACGGCTTAATTTCTCAACATTGGTCTAATATATGTTATGCTGAAGTCCGAATCTACATTATTTCCTTTCACTTTGTGCTCTTTCCCTGGAGTTATGCTGATTGTTATGAGCTACAGATCTAGGTAACATATAATAACCAATAACTCTGCAACTATAGAGATGGGTGCGACGTCATCACTAAATCATTTGAAACTAGTAAGTTCAAGGCATATAATTTTGAATATTATCTGATTAATTTAAACTAATAATTGAAATGTGAACTCATAAAAATATAGATATTGACAACCGAAATCTAATGCGCTTGTCAACCAATAACTTTCACAGTTGGGCTCCCAAGTATCTCATCTCATGACTGTTCTTAAGGAGTCATTGCATCAATCTCAAGCCGAGCTAATAAAAAATACCTTTTTACGAGGCAGAAATCTCTCATTTCACTTTCCTCTCCTAATAGTAAAAATTATCTTGAAAGAGGTATGCAGATAACTCTTGAGCTCATTAAAGGATCAGAATTTCCAAGTCCAATTAGGAAATCCTATTCTAACATTAATCTCAAGTAAAAGAATGCCGTCATGGAGTCCCCTTGATAATAAATTAGAATTTTGCAGCGTCTTTTATTGGCCAGACCTAACCAGTGTGATTTGTCGTTCCACTGATCGGCAACGAATTAGTGACCTCTGACCAAATATATATATATATATATATATATATATCCCTGCACAAATTGTTTCTTCGTTACGATCATATAAATAGTATTTATTATTATCTATGGCAAAGCAAAAAAGTAAGTTTTTTAATCATGGAAAGCATCTAAACAAAAGGGATGGTAGAAACAAATCACACGTTTGAGAGATTAAGGGGTAAGTCAAGAACCAAAGCTTTACTGCGTCTGGACTTTGATATCGTCCACTATTTTACTTCATCGGGTAATAAATTATTTCCTTTAAACGTTATCATGGAATCTCGGATGGCAGGATTTCATGAGATTTTGGAACCACACTTATTCGCGTACGCCTTAAAACAAATTTTAAAAGGATAAGGGATTCTGTCGACCTGTGGATTTTCTGTGCTTTAATGACGATATTTTTTGTTAAGTGTCCCCTCATCTCACAAAATAGATTGTGCAGTGAACTGTAATTTTTTGTCAGGTTATCTCGGTATGTGTAAACATTTAGTAGAAAAGTACACTGGTATCTCTCTACAGTCCTGCCGGCTTACAAAATCTGAATTTAAACTTCCATTTATCAAAGACATATTTTGTTTTAAAATCTACTGAAAAAATCAATTAATGCAAAATTAATTTAATAAAGAGAGTTAGCTTTACTTCCAGATTTGACAAATTATTATTTCATTGGTTCAGGGACAACAATATCCTAATAAATTGCCTTTCATTCTTGATAACTATACAGAAAGGAGAGTTTGGGAACAAGGAAATAAACATGGGTGATTAGAATTTATATTCCGTTCATAAGAGAGAAATTCCAAGAATTTTTGATGGAAATTTAGTCGATTAATCAGACGACAGAATATCTTGCTCAGTTGATGCATTTAGAGCAATGTTGTCGAATCTAAAGTGAATAATCGACCAAGAAATCAATCCCCTATTTATATTCTCGAAACCATATTTTAATTATACACGTTTTCCCACAATTGGGCACACACTATTAACACTATTTTTGAAATAAACCTCAGGGTTCTGGCTAATATATAAGTTATTTGATCGACGACATACCGTGGGAAGTAAAAGAGATCTTTTCTACTTTATAACACCGCATACACAATCTCTAAAAGAACTTTAATCTCTGTTCATACCATCGTCAAAATTCAATATATTTATAAGGTCTATGTGATTTTTATACAGTACTTAAATTCTATTATAATCAGAATCTTTATGGTCTACTAGACAATCGCAACTAGAAATGAGAAGTCAACTAAAATTTTATAACAATTTTTAAGAAACTTAGCAGGACTAGGGAACACTCTTGATAAAGTGTGAATCCAAATTTATTAAAATAAAATTTATGGAAATAGAAGGCTATTAGGTAAAAGTTTTTGCGAAGTTAAATATATATATATATATATACAGCATATATATAGAAAAGTAGAAGTTAAAATCGCATCAAAAATGCCAATGTTGCATGGAGTTTGCTTTAATGTAATATTCAATACCACCTTAACTGAGGTCATAATTGCAAAAATATCGAATAAATATCGAGAAAACTTATAACTAATTCCAAAACCGTAGTTCAGTAATTTAGAAATCATTTCATCACCAATTCAGTTGTAGGTATACTCCACACACTAACATTGACATGGACTCAATTGCTTTCTATAGTGAAAATAATCAGCCAGAATTTGATCTCATAATATGGAAATCATGACCGAATTAAATAACTGTCTGTAATTGGTTGACAAAATATATCACAACAATGTAAGTAGACGAAGTCTTCGGCTCAGGCACAGGAAACATCTCACTATTCACCATTTTTTTGGTAAAGAAAATCATTTCTGTCTAGGTCGTGGATATCGAATTTCGATTCCAAAGGGGTTAAAAAATTGCAGTGAAACTAACAGCACTTTTTCATATATGACAGATAATAATACAAGTTAAGATATTAAAAAATAGATAGTTGTAAAGTTAACGAAATGTCCAGTTTAATAAATCAAGGCCATTAGCATTTTCGTCTGTCGTCGCAAAATCAGAGGTGCCGGGAAAGAACATCGATATGTGTGAATTTATTTGCACCCAATTATTTCTTGCGTTGTTGTAAGCCTTATCACGTACGTCAATAATTTATGTGAAGGCACCAATTAAAGGTTCCTACCCATGTATTAGTTCCTTGCCTAACATTTTGAAATGCGCATGATTTAAGCATACTGTTTAGATAAATGATAAGTCATTTCATTTAAAATAGATACATTATTTAATAATACTGGAAAAATCTTCGAGCAATTTTTAAAAATAACTAAACGCCTGTTCGATTTTGCTATTACAGCAGTTATTCTACCTGCAATTTTAAAAGCAAAATTTTTCCGTCTCGACAATAATTATACATTCTTAACAATTTCCTTCAGTTCAGAGATAATAAGGTAAAAACAAACTTTTAAAATATGGATAAATTTCAGTAAAAACTCATATTTAAAATTATAATGGTAGTTTTCTTTATATTTCCATTTTATTATTCGCCGCATCGATTATTCATATTCAAGGCCACTTAATTAATCCGACCAAGTACTTTTAACCTGCTTTCGCAGTAACTGAGCCGTCGTATCACGTTAAATTTAATGTATGTAACCCGTTAATGGATATTAAAGTACGATTATCTATCTCTATATTATTTTTAGATCAAACAATTATTTTCGATATTATGCAATGAAAATTCAGCACTAACATATGAAGAGGTTTTACAATGTTATATTTTTCTAGTTTTAATAGTATACCAAGACTATTCTTGAATCTACTAGTATTGTCAAAAATGCTGACTTTAATGCCTTCGACCCAAGAAACTTATCAGAATTTACATTAGAATTCGCGAATACAATTAATTGTTCCTACAATTTTTGCAAAGTAATTTTATATAACATTTTATATTGGATTTAGAAGTTTGCGAAGTCTCAAAAACTGAACGAGGATGTTGACTTAGTGACAGTCATTTATGCATTTCAATGTGTATGTGAAAATTCATTATAAATAAGATTTTAGACCCTGTTTAATGAGAGATACTTAAATGTATTAAAGGAATTTGATTTTTCATCAGAGTGCCTCGCTAAGTGTAAGTTGTTAAAATTTTAACGGCTTCATTCACCTTAGTTCTCGTCAAATTTGCCAGCTTGGGCACAACTGCTGAAGATATTGACCTCCGCCTTGCATTTCAGGTTTGGAAATTTATTTCTCAGTAAGATTCTGTTAATACCCTAACCATTTTAGGTTTCTCGCTTCCTTTCACGTTCAAATTAAAGAAGCCTTTCTAGAGGATCTTTACAGTTGCAACGGGACTCCCATTTCAGATGAATTTATTTATTCCTTGCTACTTTCTTGCAAGCGGCTTTTTATTAAATGCAGTGCTGACTCTGAAGTAGTGAATTCCATTAATTTACTTAAATATAACTAAGAATTATGCTTTAGAGGAGAATGGAGAACCGAAATGGCGCAGCAAATTAAAGCTCATTGCATTTATATGTCGTCTTATGGTCGGTTGTCTGCAACAATTTCAGTCTGTCCTCTTTCTTACTACTGAGGATTGTGAACGCAGACGAGTGATTGATTTTATTTCCTGGACAATCGAGTCAGTTGCCTATTTGAAAAGCACATGGTACTATCTAATTATAAGTAGCAAGATTTTCACTTGTTTCAGAATCCAGTTTGCTGGAGGGCTTTTCAGTTCGGGCACAGGACTAGAGGGAAATTTTCTCAAGGAGGTTTCTACGTCGCTCTTTGTAGCCGCAGAGATGGCCCTGACTTGCACTTGTCAAATTGAAGCCGATTCCGGACATGAGGCTTCATCAGCTGCCAAGGCTCTTGTACTTACCAGTACGTTGGCATTTCCACTCTTTTTATCTATATTGATGTGATAGTACGGACTTGGTAGTTCATATTTGATAGTCATAGCTCATAATTAAATACATATTGTTTGAGGAGGTTTTCAGAAAAAAACTAACTTGTGATAAGGTTGTTTTTTTATTCTATCTAGACCTATATTTTTAGTATCAAGAAGGATAGCTCTCTTTTATGTCGTCAAGTATAATGAGTAGACTGGGGTGCATGGAAAGTCAAATTCTGGTCTGCACTGAAAGAATTGATTTCTGGGGATAGTACATTTTACTGCCCTTGTTTAAGAACTTTATTTTTGGTCGTTAATCTGGGTGTTAATGTCAATGACGTTTTAAATTTTTCAATCGGTTAATATATCCCCACTTCATATTTTCGTTTTATAATCCTTGTAATTAGATCTTGGTTTCATTCTTACACTTTTAGATTTAACTCCCTTGGTCAACTGTAGGGTTTTCTCGAAAATCCTAGTCAACCTTTCTAAACGCAAGGGTATGTGATAACTCTCATATCTATTATTACATTTTAAATAATTGAATACCGACTATGGAATTCCTATGTTCTTTCTAGATCCAGATGTCTTCAAATTATGGCTGTCTGATGAATTTAATGCCTATACAGAGTTTTTTACAAATCTGAATACAGCCTTCGCTGATTGGAGACCTTATGAAAATACGGCAGATGTGTCAGACTTTCATATCCCACGATTCCTAAATCTCAAAATTGGTTAGTTTTGCTCTGTTTCGACCCTAATTCTTGGTTGTTAGCAATGTGCTGGAGACAATTAAATTAAATCTTGCCTATAAAGACTGTTGATAGCGAAAAGGTAATAGAAATTTTCAGGGTATTTCGTCTGAAAATATGTACCGAATTTTTCTTATTCTGGTTGATTTATAGTGGCCTTATATTTATTTGTCTACTTCCTATTTATTGGTATCCATTCGACCTGGGATCTGTTTGGTGAAATATTACAAATACCTTCCATTGGTGCATATAAGTAAACTCTTATCGGATGGAGCTTCTTCGAAAAAGTATCGTTTAGTTTGAAGAAAAGTCAAAGTCGGTTAAATGGAGGGGTTTTTCTAGTACTCATTTTAGGTAAAAGTTAGACCTTAGAGCCTCTTTGATAACCAATTTGCACTCCGCTGCCATATCTTGATTAGTAGTTACCAATACGGGATTCACTGGATGTGCGCCAACGGGTATTGAACCCGTGACTTCAGACCTGATAAACAAACATGTTAATTGCTACAGGCATTCTTTTAATAATCACTTACCATCGTCCCACTGCATTTGATGAGCTTTTCTTAACCGGGTATTTTATATCCTAGACCAAAAACGTCTTTCCTCTGCCGTGGAGCAGTTTTTTACAACATCGACTATTGAAATATCGAAATCAGTTCGAAATTTGCCCAATGAATACTTTGTTTACTTGGTTAGTGACTTGCACGTTTCATTTCCAAGCAAATTAATGAAATTGCCCTCAGAGTTGTTGAACATGTTTATTCTATGTTGTAGGAGTCTGCACTTTTGGACACTGTGCTTCATGCATCTCCAGTCGTCTCAGTTGTGGCCCAAGATATCTGGTGTTTCGTTGTTAGGTCAGTCGCAATGTCGTATGTCTGACTTTTATGATTTTCTCTGATGTCTGTTGTTTTAAATTTATTAAAACATGTCTTCCGGTGTCTAATGTTAAATGTCCCAAATTGTAATATTTAATCGAACGAAAACTAAATGTGTAATTTTGTGAATTTCCGTTCTGAAAATAAATATTATTCCTGAAATTATGGGAATAAAACTTCCCCCTAGGGGCTGAATTAACGTTTATAGTTGGATTCCCTTTTCGCGCGTCCAAAATATCCCGCATTAGGAGGCATGAATTGCATTAATTTTTTGTCTCCATTTAATTACTTGTAACATTTTAAATTAAATTAAAACTATAACTTAAGTATTCGCTTGACTTCTAATCTAAAATAAATCCTGAAATACAATCGAAGTTGTTCTACGGTTAACTTGAAAAATATAAATCTCGGTGTCCTAAATTTATTTAAGTAGACTATTGACATACTACAGCATTTAATTAAGTTCATTAAGAGAATTTTGAACAATACTTGACTTGAGGAGAGCAAATCTGTCCCGAAGCCACTGATGAGACTGTCGCATTAAGCTTTCTGACCGGGGCTAAACCTCCGTGGTTGTCGTATCGATGTGCATCGGTAGGCATTGCTTTTGCGGCCTTTGTTGAGGCAGATGTGGGATTTGACAGCAATAACCTAATCTTTTCGCTATTCTGTCATGAAAGATACTCCCACCATTAGTTTCAGTTGCCCTGGTTTTAGTAAATTTTGACCAAATGTTCTTTCATTCAAATGGTTACCTCTCTGGCTAAACACGTTGAAAGTATTCTGCCTAAAAACGCGTTTTTGTGATATAGTCCATTCAGACTGAAATTTCCGACAGAGTTTATAATCAATTTTTCCAGTCAAGTTGCCAAACATGCGGTCGATAAGACATTAACGACCGCAAACAATAGTCAAATATCTCATATTCTAAATTCTGAAAATGCCTTTGCATTCAAGGCCAGCTGTCATAATATAGTTCTCCTTATTGACATTGATATGCCTATTGAAGTGAAATATATCTCTTGAAAATTAATTCAACGTATTTGTCTTCTGGCTCAACAACTTCATGTGGTGTATTTTTTGTATCAATCTCCGAAATTCAAAGTTTGTATTTTTTAAGTTATCTAAATACGAGTAATTGATCTATTCACTATGTTTCCAAAACGCATATTTTGTTAAATACAGTTTTTATCTCTAAGATTTATATTTATTATTAAAATCCAAGTTGTGTTTCATCGCCCTTTCGCCTTCTGATAAATTCGTGACTTTCATTCCAATAACCCAATCATGCCGATAGAGAACACTTTTCGAAAAATGGGGATTAAAGCTGCTGGTCTTAAAAATAGACTGATGATTATTGGTTCCTTGAGTTCACCCTGAGTGAGCTCTAGTGAGCTCCATTATTTTAAAAATACTTTTAATAGTTTCATGTACCTGCTCTCGGCCGTAAGAAGATGCATACGATCAACGTCTCTTTTAAGTTATCTGGTCTATGAGCTCTGAACATCGGTGACAGCAACTTATCCAGCAAAGCTGGGGTCAGATCACAATACGTGAACTTTAAAGCACTATGCACGAGGTATATCCTTAATGTGGGGAGGTGAACAACTAAATTAACCATAATTCAAATAAGATCCAAACTTGATTATCTACCTCCCCATGTTCAGATGCTTTAAAGTGATTAAAAGATTTACTAGTTTCCCCCCTTATCAGGAGCAATGATGATAAAAAGAAAAAAGTACTTTTGGTTAATCCAATCAGTGGATATTCATAGACAGTATGCTCTGACTATTCACATGGTTTCTGCTTCAGAGGTACGAAGGCTGTTTCTTCCACTCCCTTTATGGCCACATTTAATCAATGCGGTCAGCCATTTCATTCACACGTTGTGCACCAATAGACATCGAGCCCCGTGATCTCTGAACTTGCTAACAAAATATTTTAAATACAGATAATGTCTGTTAGGGTATTTGGACAACCGCCAAATCTACTTCACTTTAAAGTGTTGGGAAACACTAGCATATATTTCATTGTTAAACACTAATAATATTTGAAATTATCGGTTTTTTCGGATAGATATGGAAGTGCAGAGCTCTGCTGGCAATATGTGGTACTACTGGGTAATACGGTGCTCTGTTTGGCAGAGAAGTACTCCTCTACTCCGCAAACCAGTCACCCTCCGCTGGAACAAATGTCTCGTCTTGGAGGTCTCCTTTCTCGATTTCTCATCTTTCTTACAGCTCGTCAACAAGTAAGAAGCCGATGGTAGAATTTATGGCTTTATCATTCTTGAATACTACGTACCACTGAAATCTTGGTAATTTTGATTGGTTCTGGGGATTTGATATTGGTGGAACTTCATACTAACTGGGTAATGGATAATAGTGATTTCCACAGGTTTTGGGGTATTGTTCTTTGCTACTAGCCCTAATTGTACGTGCATTCCATACTCATTTATTCAAGGTTACTCAGTCCGACCTGATAGATTTTGAATTTATTGTTAAATATCCATTAAAATCAATTCCGACCTGCCATCTGATTTTTTTTTCAACAGCTAAAAGAGTGTACAATTCCTTTATTTTCAGAATTTATTTTCAATTTCGCAAGCAAGTTTTCGTAGTCCTGTTTAATTTTGCATCTCTTTAGGGTTTATAGGGCGCATTAGGGCCAACGATGGTCATTTTAGGTCAAGTAGAGGGCCCATTGATTGAATCGTATTTCTTACAAATGAAAAACCCGATTAATAAGATCAATTACCTATATTGTGGCCTTGGTTGAAATAATCAGTCCATAATAACCCCGATTTTTCGAATTTTAATGAAATTTGACAAATTACGCATTGTTATCGTTAGTTTCCTACTTTTTTGTATGAATTCCACTGAATCAATCACGATTAATTATGAAAATCTATTTCTGTACCAATTGTCTTGCTGTGGCTGATGTCTTTTACTCCTATCTGTGTCCACCTGACTTTAGTTTAGTTTCCGTTCGACGCTGTTTCTCTACCATCATTCTATAGCATTATATCCTTCCGCTCACTGGGTTTTCCACAATATTTAGGCTTCTAACCGCAAGTCGATGTCTGACATCCCATCTCGCAGCCGTTCAACTAACCTATCTCAGTGACAGATATAGAAAAAGTGACTAAATGCTCCTGTTAGATGAAATTTTTTTCTGAAAGTCTAGTTACTACGGTATATTAACAGATAACCGACCTTAATTAATACTTCAATAGCAATGAGTAGAGAGGCTATCATCAATTTACCGATTTAGGGCAGTCATACATCCCCATTAGTCGTTAGTTCCCACACTATCTTCTAAATTGGAATTATTTTACGTTTTACTTAAAGCTATTAAAATTTTACCCAGTTTTATTACTTGAAACGCTCCCTATCCACTTCGGGATATTATTGTTTGCTGAAATTGCGCCTCATATTCTTAAAGTACTTCATTTTCTTCCTCACCATTTGCCCTTTTGAGGAGTTAGGGTACTTTTGAGATTGGTTTGATTGGGATATTACATTTATTAACAGATTCTTGCTGTAATTATTACCCTTTAAATATGATTGGTGCGAAAATGTGAGGCATTAATGCGAACGTCTATTCATAGCCTTGGTAATAACTACTGATGCGAGCGACCCATCCGTAAACATAAGCAGTATGAATAAATGTGCAGAATAAAGCTGATAAAAAATAAACGTATACAATTATTTATTTTGAGCTTTATTGGGCTGAATATTTATTTCTATTTCACAAATCTGCTCAAAAAAATAATGTGTATGGTTATTCTGATAGCAAAGCTTCAACTATTTTCACTTATGGCAAAGTGAGCATCGTGAAGTACACTTATTTCCATTTAACGTGCTCTAGAATACAAAATAAACTGAGTTCCCCCTAAATTACACTTTTACCTCTTCGAAATTCACTTCAAGCTAGCGAGCAGAGGGAGAATATGACTTGCATAAGAAAAACACAAAGAGGATGTTTTTCGAGTGATATGTGAGCTGCAAAAGTGCATGAATAAAGGAGAGATTGTTATGGAGAGAAGATAAAGAAGCTTATTAGGGCAAAAGTCGATGAGTAACTTAAGTGAGGTGTTTTTTTTTGTGGCATACGACCAGGGCTTCCTGAAGCTAACTGGGATGTCCACAGTATTAGGATCTCTGCTGATTAAACTCCCTTTCTTAGGTCGCAAATTACCGGCCCCAGTGTACCCAAAGCTAGAATGCGTTTGTAAATGCGAATAGGGGATTGTGTTTTGCATAGGTACCTCATTAACAGAAGGGCGATTATCTAGGGCATACACCACATCTTAAATGTAAGAAAAAAAATACATAAGACTTAACAGTTCGAGAGATCGTTGATTATCACTTCAAATAGAAATGGATGGTTTATTAGTTCAAACTGGGTATTAGTTTCGTCTTTTCAATTCCATCCAATGTTGAAATATTTGGATTTGAATTGAATGATTACTCAATATTTGATTAGAATTACTTTCACTGCAACATCACACTTTCTGTATTCCCCAGCCTGTTAAAATGCCACTTGTTAGTTTGAAAAAGTGTTTTTTACTTCAATTATTTCCAAGGAATTTGTAAATTTACAACATGGCATCTCAGGAATGTTGCACTTTTTGGCCAAAATAAGCCTCCTGTTAAGTTCCCTTCTTGCATTTCCCTGAGGAGGCGTTAATTTCTAATTTTTGTACTTTTATTCTCGTAGTATAATTTTATATAAAATATTCTTTTTCAATGTTCTAAAAAATAAGACTTTCTTATCTGGCCCGATCGGTTATCCATTTCTGCCTCCATATTTTTCACCATTTCTTTACAAATTTCGAAAGCAAGAAGGAAATCTATACAAAGTAATACACTGATTACATTAATGTCAGTGGTCCTTCAATTAAAATCGGAGTAGAATTTGGTCATCAGAAGCTAAAATAGCTCAGTCCTTACTGCATTTTCCAAAATTACCCTTTTAGTCATATACTTTATGAGAATACGTTGATTTTTCATCTTTATGTCTCTAGGCCTCAAACTCGTCTGTCATGTCCGGACCAGTTTATCGATTCTCATTTTTTCAAATAACTGTACCGTTTAATTTAAAGGCACATCTGTCCTCACACCTCACGCGAACCCTTGTCCAAGTGACTCATAAGCTGTATTCCCATTTTCACTGACGCGCGGCAAACACACGCTTTTCTTGTCGTTGCTCAAAATGCTCCCTCTCATCTCCTCTCTCCCTCATTTCTCGCTTACTCTCGAATCCTCATCGTGATTTATTCAATACACTTTGTCTAACTCTATTCTTAAGGGCGTATTTGCGGAATCCCGAGTTATGTATCCGATTCAATGGAACCTTAGTTTTTATCTATTATATTCACAACCACTTCCTTCTTGAATTCGGCTGAATGTTAGCTTTATATCTTATTGTTAATAGGGGGAATGCTTGGCATAGAGTATATTTTTTCTATCAGCTTTTTCTTGCGAATTTCATTTATCCTCAGCGAGAATTCCTCTCCACTTTTCCCCTCTTCGACTGTGTTGGCGGTGGAATGACCGAAAAGTCTTTGCTCTGGCGTTTTCTGCTACTGAGCCAGGGTACCTCCCAGCTGCAGCCTTCCATTAGACCCTTGCTCGAAAAACAAGTGCTAGAGCGAGTCAACTACCTTCTACGTTCTCGTTCAGCTCTAACCTCTGCCAATGCGGCTACTAACTGGCTGCTTGATGCGGTGAGTTCTTAATTTTGAATTAAAGTTTATGCTTGGTCTTTGTCTATCAAAAGAGAGCACAATTTTAAACTTCGTGTGATAGCTGAAGGTTGTAATGATAATGGCTTATACATCGGTGACGGGGTCAACGAGCACGTCTGCCAAAATTAAAGATTACTAGGTCGATAAAAATATACTGAATGGCGTGATCAACCTTGTTAAATCCGATCAAAATGGCAGTAGCAGAATATTACCTTCTCATCAGACGCTATTTCTATACCATATATAATCGTTGGCAAATTTTTCATTTCAGCAGACTTGATCGGTGTTGACGTAGAACCAATTACTTTATTGATAGTTTCCCAATTAGGGTAGAAGTAAGGTGCGCCTTCTTTATGATCGAAATGAACTTTGCCAGTATGCATCATTCATCTTCATGGACAAACGCGTTCATAATCATCTAATGCAAGACCAGTGGTTTTATGCTATTTACTACGGTGCTACGGTAAAAATAGAAGTTAACTTCTGGAGCTATTTATCATTTTCCCGAAGAAAGACGTAATTAGTCGTAAATGCAAATAATTCACGGCTCTTCGTTCCATTCTGCATGCATGGTATGAAAATAATCGAAACCCTGTTTCTCTTACTAAGAAATTTATTTTTAAGCCGTCTCTATGAGTTTGGGTTTGTGTTAATGAGATTGAGAAATAAATTAGCTTTTTCCAAATGGAGCATTTTTCTTGTTCACCGATTGGGAATTGTTTCAAAAGTATGTGTCAATTTGTTTGGTGGTTATTGATTTTTCAAAAATGGGATTATGGTCACTCCACTTTGGAGGAAATTATGCCTGAATAGGTATTGTATTCCATTTTGAAATCGTGGGATTAGTTCATACACTTTACAAACATATTTCGGTTTAATCGCAAACCTTCCTTGGGACAACTTTTCATAATTAAAGCCGAGAATGAACTCAGTTGCCCAATATTAAAGATGTAACTACTCAGGTCATAGGAAGAGGTAAAGAGAAGACCTAGATCCCAATTGACGGTCATTTATTTGACGAAATTAATTGACTTGTATAGGCTTGAATAGGTGATAAATGATTGGCTGCCTGGTTAGCCAATAATTTCGGCGGCGGCTTCTCCATAGGTGCTTAGGTGTCCGGGTGTGAGCGTGGGAATTCAATGATCGCTGATCCAGTGCATAAGAGATGAAGCTTGCGAGTTTCTCTCAGGCGCAGCGGAACTATTTGATTAGGCTTCCTAACATAATTAATTTAAAAAAATATCTAATCAAAACAAAAGGGAGATAAATCACTTGTGAATAAGCCCATACCTGTGCGAAATAGTCTATTAGTTCAAAAACTTCCCCACATTACTAAATTTGCTCCTTCATCAAGTTTTTATAGATTATGCGCTTTTCAGAAGCATATCACTCTCGTTCCTACTCCTTTGCTTGGCCAACTTCCCTTAGCAATCTGGGTGTCTTTCGCATCTTAATTTAGAGACCTTGAGCACAGGCCTGCTTATACCGCTCTCCGTCTTATCTCTTAATCCATCATTGTAACTTCATCGTTGTCGGTCTCTGTCCAAAAGGTGCCCTAATTTCTCATTTTGGGCTTTGGTAAATGGTGTCAAGATCTCTAAAAAATATCACTAAGTGACCTAACCTAACCTCCTTTTTGACCTTTAGTTTGAAGTTTATATTTATAACCTTACAATGAACTTTCTAACACTTAAATAGATTTTTTATTGACTCATTATTATTACCCACAGTAATAAAACCAATTTTTACAATTTTAACAGTGAGGAGCAACTGAAGTTAGTTATTAAAACGTCCAAGAAATGGTAAAGTGAGAGATCAAAAAGATGGTAATCCAAATTTCACGACATTACCCTTGGATTTCAGTAAATGCTTGTCTACGATTTCAATGCTTAGTGACGGTTTTTTTATCAAGAGGGACCGGTCTTTCCATTTCAAGTCAGTTTTTCCGGTGACCCATATGGCAAAACATAATATTTAGCAACTTACAGCTTTAAGATAATAGGATGAGATAGCTAAAAAATGTATCTAATCCACCTCATATGACGCCCTGGCTACTCCTCAGCTGATACGTTGACGTTAATTTCTTCTACCTTCTCCCTCCCTCTTTAATAGCATCTCATAATCTCTTCCCCTCTCTTTATGGCCACAATTTAATGGTATCTTCCTTAATATTGCCGTATCATATGTTTTTTACGAGGAAATTCAGTTCGTATCTGCACCTTACTTTAATACTGCCATTAACGTGATGTTTTATGAGCTTGTTCTTCTTAACAAATCGGATAACTATTCCGGAGATTCAGGTAATCTCGCGATTTATTAAAATTAGCCGGTGGTGGTTCGGTTAATGTGCTCATCTACGAGGTCAGAGATCATGAGTTCGATGCTCATCTGTGCACAGCCAGTGAGTGGAATAGTCAATTCTAGCCAATAAAGTGGGTGAGAGAATTTGATTTTCCCATCAAGAAGCTGCTCTTCTACACAAGGTAAGAGTCGGAAAATGCTTTCCTGGGTGAGCTTGGGAGCCAGCCATTTCGATAATTGCTATTTATTTTTGACGCATAGATAATGAGGTTTAGTTTTAAACGGTAAATTTGCCTGCCGTGACTTGGTATTGTCATGAATGAAACAGTTCCAAAAATGGAGAGGTTAATAATTAAACGACGAACTGAGAGAGAAATCCTTGAAATAAATGGTTAGTGGTAGTAAAACAGAAAATGGTATTACTATGAGCATTATTGATTAGTGTATGTGCTAGGTATTCGCGGCGGGGTTAAACGGCGTGAAATCGACATGAATAGTCACCGCTCTCGGCCGCAAATAGAGATGCCTGATGTTTGGACATTATTTATGCGACAGTAAGAATCATCATTAGCTTCTTATGTTGCACCATGTCCGTTTAAGATATTAGATTCCACGTGGTACGCAAATATGGAAATGGAAGTACATCAAATTCACTGTAATGTCCCATTGCGGCATGTGTCCAAAAATATAAAAGAAAGCTACATTCGCCGATATATAGCGCTTTCATGATGTAATTTAATTATTGCCTCCAGATTTGTCGTTCCCTTTGCCCATTTGATATCTGGCTTAGGATATTCCTTTTTTTCTTTTTTTTAGGG
>CAADRB010000104.1:241405-280109 GCA_900708905.1 Hymenolepis diminuta
TATTCGTTATCTTGTTCCTTAATCAGTTGGTAATTTGATTCTGGGTCTTACAGGTCGTCTCTCCTGTAGGATTTGACATTCGAACCGAAATATTTGTTTTCCTAATACTTTGATACTGCAAGAACTGTTGAAGGTATTCGTTCAGTTACTGGCATCCTTTTTAGATTGCAATTCCAGTTCTAGAAGTCACATTTCATATTATTTATGAAGCTGTGGTGTTACTTTTGAAGGAACCTATCTATCTGTTCATTTGATGCATTACTTTATTGCTTAAAGAATTTCGAAACCTATCTAATACTGCTGAGATTTGCTGTGCTATTTGTTCACCTATTTGACTAATGTCCGCAAATTTAACTTGACCTGATAATATATTACTGGGGCTAATCTGCACGTCGGTTGGAATATTATCATAGTGGCAAGAGATTGTAAAATCTTTTCGACAAAATCTTCACTTGACTGTGTTTACACATTATTTGTCTAATGAACCAGGCGTTTCATTTAGTATCTTAGTCACACTCATCCACCTTCCAGTCTGGAGTAACACTTTGATGGGGCTCGCATACTCGTTAGAGCCTTATTTATTCGTTCTTGCTATTCGGCTTGTGAATACTTTACTGCTTCAGAGTCCTGTTTGGTCGCTGTCATTCTATTCTTACTTGTTAGTAGGTAAATAGTTTGATCAATAATCCGAATTGATCAACAGATCAATAAACAGGTAGTCGCATACATACAGGAATCCATTGGAAATTTCCTGAAATTTGAACCTATGAAAAATATCACCTGTTCCATTCTTTTCTTCAGGACGATTCATTCCATAAGATTTTAAATTTCTTATTTTAGGTTTTTAGGACTAGAGATTGCACTTTAATCTTGAATTCGACCTTACCCTGCACTTCTGTTACTTTGCCTTGTAAAAGTAGTCATCTGAGGCTAAGAGGGGACTAAGTTTACCTTGGATTTTATTAGTAAGATTGAGATAACTTATTCAACGAAGCTAAGTTATAAAGAAACAGTATATGTTAAACAAATCTTATGATATCTTTAAGGAGATACGGTTTCACATTTCAAGATGTTTTTATTTCCAAATTTTTTCTTACCTGTTTCTACCTCAAAACGCGGCTCCTTTCATATTTATTCGTAAAGACAAAGTTTCAGCGGAATTTCTTGAACAGACCTATATTGGCAATCGATTTCAGAGACTTGTGGATTTTCTTCAACCCCTGTACTCTCTTTGCAAAAGCTTTCAGGTTTCTCCTCCTACGTATAGCGGACCGTCATCAGGGTCGTTAAATGAGTCATCTCATGTTTCTCATGGGTAGAGGAGTTTTCTTTCTATTTTCCTAGATCGAGTTGTTTATATGATATCACAAGGACATAAGTATTGCACAAAGCTTTCACTTATTTCTGTGGATAAACACATCCAATGTCCGTCAGGATTTTCTTGTTTAGACGGAAACACGTATTAAAGCATTGTCGAATTTGGACGAAAATCTCAATCTGAAATTCGCTCTTCCATATAAAGTCATAATCCGGTTTTCAGATTAGCGTAATGCCCATTGTTCCCAAAAGAGGATATGTGTTCTATCGCCGTCGAACATGTTACATATTTCTTTTTTGGAATACACTAGGGGGAAATGAAATGTTGATAAGGCAATAGGGTTTCATTCATTTGACATCCAGAGGTCGTGGAGAAATGAGAGAATTCGTAATCATCTAATGGGATTAAAAGAGTGTCTCACGTAATATTGCACAGCTTTAAAGCTGTGATGATCCGCCCAATTAATGCTCCTTTGATGTAGATTTTAAATGATTACTTATCGATCCTTTTAATAACAAAATAATGGATAATAAAATGTGTTTATATAAAGCCGGCAGTGTGGCAAGTGCTCTGTTCGTGGTAGACTTACTAATTTAAACATATAATCGCACGCTCACATGTGTTGATAGTCACTTTAATATATTGCACCAACATTTTTGCTGGTATTCGTTTTGATATCCTTTGAATTTTAGTTGATGGTGATCTGGTAAGTGAAATCGGTCGTGGTTTGATGGTTCTCGTCGGTATTTCACGTGACGATGAAGAGAAGGACCTTGTCTACATGTAAGCAATTCTCTCTTTTCTATCGGTTCTCTTCTACTCTTCATTATATCTTAAGAATGTGTTGTACGTTCTAACTAATCTATCTTCCACATTACAGGGCACGGAAAATAGTCAACCTTCGAATATTCGACGACCCAGTCAAGCAGAAGCGATGGGACAAGAGTGTTCAGGACGTTGGTGGGGAAATTCTTTGTGTTTCACAGGTACGCTTTTGTTGACAGTAAATTAAAAAGTTAAAGATTTCCGTACATCCAAACCACAGTAGTTAACATGCTTGTCTGCGAGGTTAGAGGCCAAGAATTCGATGTCTATTTGATTACACACCCAGTGGACATAATGATTACGTTCGACTAATAAGAGGATAATCGAAATGAGTTTCCTCATCAGAGAGACCCCATAAAGTAATCCCTCAACTCAAGATGACTGTTGGGAAATGTTTCCCAATGGTACTGGAAGTTAATGGTTATTAATTAAAGGGGGTCTAGAGCGTCTGCTCCTCGGATGATTTTTAATTCAAAAGATTATTCATTGTTAATAAGACACTTTGTTTTGAAATTTGAAAGTCGCTATGTAGTTAAAGTTCACACTGTTTGATGAGAAGCTGAAAATTCTCAAGTTTACATGCCCCAGTATTTGTTTTCTGAATTACCTCCATGCACTCGATTCATTGCTTCCGATTATGTCTAAAAGTGACATAAACCTTGTATTCAGAATTTACTTCAATTTAGACAACACTTTAGAAGACTAAAATTAGTCAAGATTGTTACACTGAATTTGAGTGTTTTACTATAAAATAATTACCCGTTCTTTTCGCTAGTTCACCCTTTACTCCAAGTTGAAGGGCAATACACTGGACTTCCACCACGCAATGGCTCCCACCTCTTCTCGAAGCGTCTACGAGTCCTTTTTGACTAAAGTTCGCGCAGAATTGAAGGACCCTGCTCGAGTGAAAGGTGATCTATTGTTTTAAAATTTAAATGATACATTCGGTATCATTCAATTCGTTTGAGTTACCTCCATTCGCTTCTAGTTAGCTCATTCAGACTCTCCATACGCTTGAAATAAAATACGCTAATTCGAGGCGTTCATTTCCTTTATTAAAAGTGCAAATTCCAAAACATCCGATTATTAAATTAATCGGAGAAAAAATGTGGCAAATTTTAATCTGAAATGTCGCGTTTGACGTAGATTTGATAGGTGTGCTGTCAGATTGAATTAGCCACTGTTCACTCCAGTCAAAAAATACTTCATAAGTAATACCCCTCAGTTTGAATCAGTTTAATTAAGAAGTAATAAATTTACGCTGCTCCTTTATTTCCAATTATTTAGTCCATTCAATCTAGAGGTCTTGTCAAAAGTTTACGATTCTAAAAGCAGAAGGATGGCTTTCAATATTACCACCTACTCAGGGAAGCGAAAAGTGGAATGTGAAGTTTTTTCCATCATGAAACGGGGAATTGTCTACCTTGGCTCTAGTGGCGATCATCGTCTTTGTTTTAAGATTTCAAATCCATGAGATGTCAGGGAGTAGTCCATTAAACCGAGGTCTAGCTGGTAAGGTTATTGGTTTAAGATAGCAATAACTGTCTCCTCTTAAGATGTCTGTGTTTCCTGCAATCTCATGTCCCGCCAACCAGTTCAACTTTGCCTAAGAGAAAAAAATATACACCCGATTTAACAGAGAGAAACGGTTTGATGGTGATGCTATTCCATAGTACGATTTTTATTCATAGTACAAATCAACTCAACTTTTCTTGAAGATTTTACATTTTTAGGTCAATCTCATTAATTAACTGAATTGTAATTAATTCCATTAAAATTCAACTATTGAACTTTACTTGATTTCTTAGTAACTTGCAATACAAGCAACGATTGCTTTGTTAAGAAAAATTATTCTGACTTAAATTTCATTTACTTTTGATGTTGGAAAAGATATGCTAAAGAATGAAAAAACTTTTCAAATAATTTGACATTTTACGGGTAGCTGTTTGCAGGAAGCAGCAAGAGGATGGCGGAATTTGATCGAACTTTTATTTTTCCGTCTTTCTTTTTTCTTATTTCTCAAGTTTGCTTCTTTTTTCCACTCGAGAGAAACTTTTTGAATTTCATGGCCCGGAATTCATCCAACTGGCCATTGTTTATTGCTATTGTACGGCGTAAACGGTAGAAGTTTATCTTAGAGTGACCTTATTCTCTGTCTGCTTTAAAGTGGAAATTTCCTCCTTAGCTTCTCCATCATCTCCCAACATTTAAGCATTAACTTCTATAGTTTTGTGATAACGGTGGAGAAAATGGTGGGCTTTGGCTGTTACATTTATGTTATTTGCTGATTTCTTATTATCCAGAAATCAGTCATTATTACTGTTGTAAGAGAAAAGTACTGCCTTAATGACAAGCAGCGAGGAGGGCTACAAAGGCAGACCATTGCTGTAGCAGAAGCTAGATCGGGCGCTGCGGATAAGAACTTAACTACGTGACTGGATGTAGGTATTGGTCCGTGAGAGATGAGGATAGGAGCAGGAATTTTTGACTGTCGGGGCCTGTAGGACTGTAGATGATATTCGGGTAAATACCAATATTACAAATGGGTAATTACAGGCTTAGGGCAGACAAAAAATAGTTTTAAGACTCCGGAGAATCTCGCTTCCTATCTGGGAGTAAATGCATGACTTATAAAAAGTCCAAAATGAAGTTATGTCGTGACACACCTTGGTAAATATTGCTGATATGAGCATGATAATATGGATATCAGGGTCTCAACACTTCTGATTGATAAGCAGGCGTCAGGAGGGGTTTCGAGACGAAGCACAAACTCACTAAGATTTACACGAAAAAAAATATTTAATTTACCTTTACAATTTATACACTCCAATGCTAGGTATTTACCGTTTTAGACGGCGCTTTTGGAAAGATGATGGACGTCTCTCTAGTTAATGATGGCCCCGTTACAATAACCCTTGATTCCCACACCAAAGGCAACCCATCATCATCCGGTCCATCCACTTCAAAGTCTTCTGATGACAACCAGAAAACAACCGAAGAAAATGAGACATAGTAGTATTTTATTGCAACGAATCAATTTTCTACCATTAAATAATAAACTATATTTAATCGCAGGCTTGTATTTTATTTATGGAAAAGCCAAATCAAAAATATTACGTTTTGTGTCATGGAAGATGAATAACGAAGTGATGTAGTACTTGCTTACAGTAATATTATCTACCTGTGTATTTATGCTATACGGGTTTGAAACCCGCGTTTGTATATCAGATCAAAGCGGTGGAAACAAATTAGTTAACGGACTAATAGCATATAATGCATTCCCAAATATATGTTGAATGTCTTTCCATCTGCTTATTTGATCAGTAAAAGAACATTATAAATCGAGGCAATTACTTAATAGTACTAGGTATTTTTGTAGTGGCCGCGTTCCTTGTGGTTTTATGCCATCCTTGCTCGCTTATCCCTTCCCATCAATCTCGTCGCATACTAAGATTACCTCATTCTTCCTCTGTCTCACTCTTCAAGCTTCTTTTCGGTTTGACGTTGTTATTTTATCCTGGCACATCCTGTCTCTATTCTACTGGGGCACATTTTCTTCTTAACTGTTACGAGAATGACACCTCTCTCTGTTACGGCTCAAGATTAGCAGTTCTTACTGCTAATTGTGATATCCACGATATTGTATAACTAATCCTAGAATCTAGGATCGCCAAGCCCCCATCCTAAAGTGACGTAGCTACTTGTCCTAACATACTCAGATAGAAGTCGGAAAAGTGGTTGAACGCGTTTATGCCTTAGATGCAAATCGACGGTGAGAGAGAAGGGAGGGGTGGGGTTTTTCACATATTTAAACAATGATCCTATTAACGGAATGGGTTTTATAAGATATAAGACTGTCAGCTTTATTGACTGCTGTAAATATAAGAAATGACTTGCTAAATTTATCATAATAAGATTATCCAGCCGCATCCCCTGCCTACTTCCTATTTTGACGTAGACTTATAACCATTTTAACACCACTTTCAACCATTTGTCTAGATACCAGTTTGCACCTCTTAAATTAAGATTAGCTGACATATTATCTATCATGCATAGTAAATAGTGAATAGTAAAGCTTTGTTAATGCATAGTAATGAGGAAATATTCCAATCTCCACGCCAATTTCTAATGCTGATAGTATAAATAAGTTACTTTCAGTTAGTTCCTTCATTGAATACCAAAGTTCCTTAGTTGGTCTCATGCTTTCATTCCTAGTTACGGGAATATCTGGATTTTTCATCTGCCGACTTTTCCAGTAAACAATAATGAGTTAAAATGCACGTCTCTGGATTCTTCAGGCCTCAAAGACAAATGCTTTACGTTTGAATCTGAATGCAAATGGTTCTTATCTTACCTAGATGACAAAGAAGTCCATTTCTTGAATAGGATGTTACTATAAAGTAGAACTATATTTTCCTTCTTATTAATTAATTTTTTTAACATTGGGAGATTTTTTTCCTTTAACTTTATTATTCACAAAGTTTTGTCGATTTTCTCATGTCTTCTCTAAACGCACAATTATTAATAATTCGGCTGAACGTACGAATAAATGTTGAAACACAGTCTGGAGCAACTAGAACATTTGGCTCTGTTGTGGAGTGCAAATTAGAGACGGTAAATTTAAATTTTCATGTTGCTTGTTTTAATTGCCACCTGCCATGAAAATATTGCGTAATTTGAATTTCGTACCCCTTAGTTGAGCTTTTATTACCCATTAGAAATAAAGGTGCTTATCTGACCACTATCCTTTCGCTATTTCCAGTACTGCATCTCATCCAGTTCACGGGAGGCTGTTAGCAGTTCAAAATTTATTCATGCTAATTGCTAGCTCAAACGAAATTACACTTTCTGCAAAAAATTAAAGTACCATTTTTATAGTCTAACATGAAAATATTTCATGACAAGTCTTTAATAGTGCATGGGTGATTGCTTTCGATTACCTCGACATTTATAATTGGTTAAATATACTTTAGACAGTTTAAAGAACATTTGTAAAATACTTTGTCTTAAACGAGAATGTATTGGGAGATCGATCTTTGGATGGTAGGAATTATAATTTCAATTTATGCTTTATTAAATTTTTCTTTTATAAGGAATTTCCTCTTGGTCAGTCGTAATTGACTCTGGGACCCTAATTAGCTCGACCTCAAGCCTGTTACTGAGTACATCTGCACAGTTTTAAAAGCTTAACCCGTGGTGTAATCTCAAGCTTCCCTACAAAGCCATCGTGTGTCCTCAAGCGGTTTATATTAATTAGTGGGATTAAACCATCTAGGTGGCCCCCGAGTGGTCATTATTACGTCTCTGTCCTCCCTTTCCCTCCCTCTGATCAGCGATATTCGAAACTATTCTATCGGTTCTCCTTACCTCCATTTGACCGAACTATAAGAACTCCTCTTTATAAGCTAACTCTCACCACTGCATCTCCCTGAAGATCGGGAGAGGTTGGAAGGTTGAAAACTCTACAGTCGCTAAGATAAGTTAACACAATCCCTTCTGTGACACTTATTCATTTACCCATGAACTCATCTCAGATAATGAATTTTCGATTACTTTGCACTCAATAAACGTTAAAGTAGTATGTTCGAAAATGTTTTGGTTTGGTTACTTAAATTCCCGTTCAAAATTTGTTTTAAAGTTATGATTGACCGGTGCCAAATTTGTCACAATAAAGTTGACTGTCACTGTTTACTTTCGCAATTCTTAATTTCCTCCATTTCCTTTTTCCGGAAATCGTATAAAATAAGAGCATTCTCGCGGATACAAAATTAGGTCAAATGAATATTTACTTTTGGTCACATTTAATTCAAATGGAAAATACGGATCAGGAAATGAATTGTGTATTGGAGATTGAAGCTACTTCCTTCATATCCGCTGTTCTGCATAATTGGCGGTAAGTTGAAGAGGTTTCTTCCTAAAGATAATGCTCTATTATTGCTTTCTAGAAGCGCGTAAAGGAAATGTACAATAAAAGGCAATGGTCGGAGGTATTTTAGCAATAAAAAAGGGAGGGATATTAAATATTCAGTAGTGTGCAGAATGGTAGTTGAGTCTATAGCACGTACTTAGGCACAGTTGCTTCCATCTTACCACGCGTCACCATCACCTTCGACCTTGAACTTTTTTAAAATACGCATTAAATAATTGATATCATCGATATCAACGGAGAGCTCCTGTTGGGTTCGGAGATTTATCTTACTAACCATTATAAGATGGAACTTTGTCGGTGAGAATTAAATTCCCAGGTTTGCTAATCACATAAGCAAGCATTGCTGTTTAATTATCTTGGTAAAGGTGCATTGACAGTATTGAAACTCGTTGGTGAATTCAAAAATTTTATAGATTTCGCATATTCCTTTATTAATACATTCGAATGTCTCCCGGGGCTATGCATTAATAATTGTTTCTAAGCTAATTAAGAAAATCATTTCGATGAATAGCATTATAATTGATAATTTCCAAACACATTTAAGAAGACATTGTTCAATACTTATCTTGGGTTGGGACTTGCCATCAAAGAATCTCCTTGTTGGGAAACTCAAATAAATCCATTCTCATTATTGGTCAGATTTAAACAGTGTGGTCAGCCATTCTACTCATATTTCCATTATCTTCAATCCCATTTGGTGGTTTAGTTTAACTTAAAGATATTGCGATATCCTGAACTGTCCTGTCTGACTTCATTATGGTTATATGACAGCTTTCTGCACTTGACTCCCCTTTAGATTAATCCGTACATCCCTTTGCCTCATCATTCTAAATGGTTTTACTGGTTTTGGCACTTGATATACTTCAGTTAAAGAGTTACAAGGGTCTTTTTTCATAAATCTCTTTCTTTTGATGCTGTCACTATAGCATGCTATTAAAAAGGGTACATGTTAAACCATGACTGACATCTGAAACACTTCCAGGGATCTATCGGCTAAACAACGCTCTAAATTACTCCGATTTTAAATAATTACGAAGAGCATCCTTGTTTGACATACATATGTCAGTAAATAATATTTGGAATAGTAATTAGTTTCTCAATTTATTCGTTTATTTTTCCTCATGGTAACCCTGTACTTCTCCAGTCGGATCACGGAGATTGTGTTAATTTTGAACAGCTGGTTGACTTCAATGTGAACAGATTTGCGTGCTCTTATGCGTAATTTTAGAAAGCGTTATTAATAGAACCTCCTTTTCTTGCTAAGATTGGACATAGGACAATTAATTAGGTAGTCTGTGAAGATTCACTAATTTCTTGTGAAATTTTCCCAGTGATTAACTCCCTGTTGCAAATACTCCCTATATTAGAGTGAACAACAATATTAATATTTCTTCGATAGATTAATTAATATTGATTATTCTATCAATATCCTAAAATCTGAAGAGTTATAAAACATTTATATTAGACAAAGGAATTATATCAGATTGAAAACAATATTTTGACATTCTTTCACCCTCAATTGGCGCGTCTAGTCGTTCCAGTCACTTACTGATAATGCTTCATTTTTTGTGACCTCACTGCAGGTTGATTTTCAAGCCACCACTATTATTGCAGTGACCCCTACTGAGCTGATATTTAATTTTGAAACTCAATTTTTATAAATTCAGTTTACATTATGTTTGAATACCCAAGTTGTCGGGACACCAATTGGTTTAGCTTGATTTATCGAAGCACAAACTTTCCTCAGAAACTATTTTCCAACTTTCATTCAAATCGCGTATTAAATTACACAATCCATTCTTATATTGAAACCGAAGCTTTAATCTTAGACAAGTTAAATCTGCCCATCTGTTTTAGATCCACTAGTTCAAACGGTACAACACTTTCACAGTAACCATTTCTTGTATGACCTTGAAGTAGTGACGTTTGCTGACATGTTGTCCTTTTTTGATATTCAAATAAACCGGATTATAATACTCAATTTCTTATAAAATAATTAAATTCTGGGTTATTTATCACTTCTAGAGACAGTCAGAAAATTTAGGATTAGGTGAAAAGCAGTTAGAGCTTTGAATTTGTAGTCGAAAATACTTCATCTTAAAAAATTGCACGGTCCATGATGGTTAATATTTTATGACGTCAGTGATCGCGGAAACAATGCCTTCAGGTCATCGTTCATGAGAATGAGGCCTCTAGGCTCATCGAGGGGACCTGACATTCTCTACGAGCCTGAACCCGAAAATTGAGACCTCCATAGAATCGAAGACATTACCTCCAAGGATCTTTGAGGAGATTATTTAAACTAACAAAATTTTAGGTTTAAAATGCTGTGACACTTTTATACCTTTTAGGGGTAATATTAGTAGAACTTCCCAATATACTTTGTTTTAACTAATGATAATTTACTTTGCTCTTTCAAGATAAATATCCTTATTTTAGAATTTTAAGTGCTTTTATGCATCTATATCCTGCACATCATAGAAAATGCACCTGTAATAATATTATTTCATATTATTTTGAGGTAAAAATATCTTTGTAAATGTATCCTTCTATGTGTGATAGTTTATGATATTAACCCAGTTATCTAATAGGTCCCTTCGCCAAGGGGCTGGCCAATGGGGAAAGATCTCTCCACCAATCGGATTTTAGAGTTATACTTGCGCACTCGAGTGCTAATTAAATCATGATGCAAAACATGGTTACTTCATTCAATAAGTCAGCGGCGAAACGAAATGAATGCATACTTAGGTTGTGTATCTGGCACAGATTCCCGAGGATCAGTACCATTTAGTGTGCGAAATCGTGCTCCAGGTGGCTCCCATCCCACAGCCCTTGCGGCTACTCTCGATCGACTTGGATCTTCCCATTCCAATTCAAATGGCCGAGCACATCTTGGACGAAATGACAGTGTTGACGCTGTGCAGACGATAATTCTCAAGCGAAGCAACATGGATACTCCTTGGGGTTTTCGGATACAAGGCGGACAGGATTATAATCTTCAGCTAACTGTCAAAAAGGTGTGTACTATTATGCAAATTTAATCCTCATTTTCTAATGAATTTAACTTTAAATAAGTTTAAATTGTTGATACATAATAAATTGGTCTGTTTGATGTTTTTACCGACACAATCTCAAGGAAAGATGTTAGAAACCCGAGTAGATAATTCGTTGGGGAAGCGGCATTTTTTGTGTAACATCTTTGTTAGCTCTTATCGTAAAATGGCAACATTTTAAATCAGTGGTATTTGAATTAAAAACAAATCTATTTAGATATTTATTTATTTATTGGCTTCATTGTTCCAGGTTAATGACGTGGATTAAAGATAGTCTTTTTTTAATTACCACTCATCAAGATAAATACGGTGAACACCAAATTAAAACATTTATTCAATTTAATGGGTTTTAAAAATGAATTTCTTTTCTTTTAATTTAAGTTTGTGGATATAAATATGAAACATTTATTGCTTTGAGAAATTTTATTATTATTTACTTTTATTATTTAGTCATTTTATCATCACTTGAATAGGTATGCGTTTTTAGCAAAACATTTTTCTGGTGTTTCCTCCTTTGCCCGTGAAGCTGTTGAGCCCGTTCTGCACTGCTTGCACACCTCAAACTGCGCTTTCTGCTCCAGTAGCCGCAATTTCAGTTTGAAATATTGAAACCGAATAATTTATCTGATAAATAAAAATTAAACCGTTCAGAACAAAAACTCGGCGCTATTAATAACCTTGAAAAAGGAGCTTTTTTGAATTTATAATATATATTATAAATTTAATTTAATTTATAATTTAGAAGATAGGCATTTTTAAGTCTACCATTAAATTAAAATTAATTTAAATAAAATCAATGCCTTTCAAATGGTTTGAGTTTAAATATGATTGAATTGTCAATAGAGTTTAAATGGATAACTTTAATATGTACCTCAGCAAATGTACCTTATAAGTGCTCGACCGGTCATTTCGAGAATCCATCAAATCAGAAGCTTCACAAAAACATTGTTTTTCTCCTGAGTGGTATCATTGTCCACGATATTCCAATTTAATATTGAGAAAGCATCTCCATAAGGGGAATAACAAGTGTGTCTAATGAGGGATGAAAAGGTGGAGGAGGTCAACAATAAGAGGAGAATGAAGTCAGGATATCACTAGTTTTGTTTGATTTTAATTCGGGGGGCATTGAGCTGTCCGCATTTTTAAAGAGTGGAGATTTCGGTTCGGAATGTCGCAGTGTTCAATTCACTTAATCTGACTTTCTCCAAAATGGGAAATTTTTTCGCCTCTCATTACATCGACCGGTTTCAACGGGGTTTCATAATAATTATCTTAAAGTAACCTCCAAAAGATTGTTTTTAATGTTATTAACTGAAGTGTGTTTGATAATATTTAATTGAACTTCAATAATGTGCATTAATTTAAAATTGATGAAATGATTAATTGTTTTATTTTTTCTCTAATTATGCGACACCCCATATTGGTTTATTATTTAAGACAGAAATCAACTTAAATTAATTTTAAATTAATTTATCTCATACTTCATTGCTAATATCCTATATTTTCATTTGTTTTAATTTGCCTATCTCCATCTTGAAAGAAAAGGGGGGATTTAATGATTCACTCAAACAATGAATTCATTTATTTGAATTTTCTTATTAATTTTCCATATTATCAAATATATATTGTGGAATAAAAGAATTCGTTTTTTATTCACAAAGTTGAAATTAATTAATAAAAATGGAGCATTAAACTGTAGTTATTTTAAATCAGGACAACTGTCTGCTTTCTTATTACTGCGATACTCTAGAGTATGAGCGAACGGCCAGTAAATCAAATGTTTTGAGGCAAAGTTGCTTTCTAATTGGGTAATTTGCGGACTTTTTTTTAACAAAATATCACTAAAGAGAGTTGGGAATAAAATTAACAATGTTAGAACGCCAAGTCTCTTATGCATGTTCAAAGGTATCAATTAGTCCCCATCATGGAGTTGAGGAGATTTGAAATTAATCAAGAACTTAATACTTAATTTCAGTGCAAAAAGTCAAATTGTAAAGTCTCAAATGGTAATTTCCGTCTCAGCGATTGAGTTTGGCGGGTGTTGATCGTTTCTAAGCTAAAGTTACTCATGCATTGATCATATACTGTCAAGCTGAAAGTGCGGACGTGCTTTGTGCTGAAATTGTTTCCATAATGGTCACATTTTTTGCCTATAAACAAAATATTTTCGAAATTTCGGTAGACTTAAGTAAAGAAAATCCCTGAGAATCCACTCATATTTGCAAGTAACCATCCATTATACCACATCTTTATCCTTACTGTGTAAATGGATCCTGAACAAGTATTCATGATAAACAAATTTCTGATTGGTTATAAATTTTTAAAATTTCAGTTACGCAAAGTCACGCAAGGAGTTTGACGTGACTTTATAATGCAGCCAAATGGAATGGTCTTTAAAATTGCTTCCTTTATAACGGAAGCAAATGAATGCATGAAGGAAGTTTTATTCTCCAAATAACAAATATTTGATGTACATTTAATTGAATGTCGCTTTCGACCATGAAAATCGATCCTTTATGGAAAGAGATTTCAGTCTTAATTGTTAATAGCTTCATTTCTTTCCATTAATTCCAATCAATTGGTGCAAATAACTCAAAGTGAAAATTTTATTCCTTTGAACACAGAAATTGTTTCCATAATTCCTTTAGATACAGAGGGTTCTTAAAGTTGATCACCAAAAGTTTCAAACTGCTTTCACACTTGAGACCGCAAAATAGCTATAGGTTAATGATTTGGTACTTATCAATACACATTCAGTGAATCGTCTGGCGAAAATTGCTACTTGAAAACTAATAAAAAAGATTGCTGAACGGGATTTTCAAATTAGAATTTCTTCTGGATGGTTTTCATGAAGTATATAAGGATTTTACTATACTTAGTCTTCCCTTGGAAAAAACCATTATGGCAACATGGCTACCAAACTGATTTCTTTTCCTCCTCGTTTAGACACAACCTGGAAGTCCTGCTGAAGGTCAGTTGCATTGTGGAGATGAAATTCGCGAAATCAATGGACAGGATACTCGAACACTGAGTCATTCACAGGCCACTAAAAGTATTAAATCAGCAGGAAAAGATCTCAAACTTATAATTTCCAAGTGATTTCTCGTTCTAATAGGATCTTAACTGAGAATCATGTGACATTATTTACCGACCGCTGTTTCATTTTTAGATCAATTGATAGTGACTTCTCTAATCTCAAAATTAACCATCAAAATTCCATTCGCTGAGGGTGATAAGACAAGTGTCGAAGAGTTCAATGTGTTCAATAGATGAAAACTTTGCTTTGCTTTCTAATTCCATCTTTTCCTGCTTAAATCCTTTCTGTTTCAAGTCCTCTCCCTACCAAATTCTCTTCTATCTGACCTTGGATTGATGTGATTTTGTGTATTTATATGTTTGAGGATGGGCTTGCAATAAAAAGAACATTTATCAGCACCAAATTTGTGTAACTAGATATCTCCCTCTGTCTCGTACACTAGGAAGCGTGATCTTAATAGCGTTCAATCAGTGAAAACTTTATGGACAGATCTAGGCACAATGAAAGACCATAAATGTTCACGCGAGGAAAAAATTCATAACGACGAACCAAGAAATATTTAGGGATGGAAAAGTTACTGTCGGATACAACAAGCGGGTAAAGGAGAAATTGGCAATAAAACCAGTCTTTATATGTGTACTTTCAAATAATATTTCAATTTCAAGGCTGCCCAATGAAATGTAGAGAAAGTGTTTCAGAGCTAAATCATAGTTGGAAAACAATTTTAATGTACAAGAAAGGTAAATCTGTAAAGTTCTCCTTTCATTGCAATAGAAAAGGTACAAAAGTGAGAGCGAATGACCACCAAGACGAAACTGTCACTATCGTCTCCAGCAGCATTGGATTGCGGTTGAGTAAGTTTAACATGATGGCTCTCACTGGTCCACCTTGCACTCACTTTCGTAATGGCTGTGAGGTTGTTGCCTTAGTCTACTTCTAACTCCTCAGAGGCAACTTTATAGTGGCGTACAATATTATCCCCAGAGTCCCCAAAACCGACAAAGTACTCACAGTTTACATGATCGTCTGTGGCCAATTTGTTGCTCAGGTGAATCTATAACGACCTGAAAGAGGTGGAGACGCTGACTAATGTCCCATATCGTAGCCATAAAAAGTGATTGAAACAAGAAGAGGGGAGAAGGTGATTAGACAGAATGCACCGAATTATAAATAGGAGAAATATTTCGTTCTTTTGCTTCATTATTTCCCTCAGATCGAAGTTTTATTGTAGGCTGTTTTATTTTGTTATACTGGGAATATTTTTGCGTTCCTTTACAGTTAAAAATATGTATCTCTTCACCACCCTTACTAATTTTTGAATTAATGTACAATTTTACCATGATACCTCATTAAAAAAAGACAGTTGTGCCGTCACTTGGTTTGAAAAATCAGTAGAAATGGGGAAATCATTTAGTCTAAAATGAATGCTCCGTTTATTTGAAATCTGTTAACATTGGGAGTGTGTTTTGAAATGATATTATAAAAATCACAATTTATTCGTCATTTTCGTGCAACTTGTAACGTTTTTCCCTCTTTTTCAACTAGTTAATATTTTGTCAGTGGGTGTATTTGACTTGTGGGAGTTTAAACCACAAAATATTTACAGTAATTGAATATTATTACTTATATTCTTTAAAGTCCTCCCCATTATTTGTTTGCCAGAATAAATAATTAATTGAGCCACAAGTTAGAGGTGCTCCGTTTAATTTCAGTGGAAGCTTTGGCCTAATAACTTCAGAGGTAACTTTAAATGAAAATCCCAGTTAATGTACAGAGTGTCGAGGAAATGAAGACCATTTTTGTTTAGGGGTTATTATGACATTGTTAGGTGTTCGGAGTCGGGAAATGGAGGATTTAGGTGAAGGTTTCAAGATTCCATCGGTATTTTTTAACATGCTACTGAAATTTTACCATTTGTGTCCGGTCAAGCAGGTTGTAGCGGTTGAAGTAATGACTATCAGCAATGAAATGGAACACCAAAAATTGATTAGACCAGGATGTATTGAACAAAACCTCAGTACAGAGTCCCAATGTGGAAGTGATAATTAAGGGAAAAGGATGGAGCGAAGGAAGATGTGTTTACAAGCAATAGTCTTCTGTGTGTTCATGTGTGTGTAGTGGAGGGCTATTTATAATCGTCATTTGGATGAGGACGCGCATGAGGACATAATTATAAATGTGCTTTAATTGGACATGACGACTGCAGGAAAAGGAAGGGACAGTGCAGGCAGGACTGGTTGATAGTATAGCCGACTAAGCGGTGTCTCTGAAACTATCATCCGAGGTATGCTTAGATTTTCCGATCAATGAAAATAGGCCAGTTGAGGACACACGATGTTTATCCATAGACCGCTTGGGATCACAGAAAAGGTTAAAAGTTTACAGACATTACCATGAGGACGAGATAATCAAATTTTAGTGACTAGCGTAGGATGCATATTTCGGAGATGGAGGGATTCATCCTTCAAGGTGCATAGTCACCGTATGGAATTGAAGCACCATTCTTATAGTCACACTCCATTCCATTTCCTGCGTTTGTCGAGTATGTCAAATTTTCTTTTTGATACTTTTTCTCTCAAATTTATTCACAAACGGAAGCCTTCGTTACGGAAGAAATGTTATATACCACCTCTTTTTGAACTTTAGCACTGACACCAATTCCAGCTAATATCATCTTGTGATTTTACATAATTCTTCGACTTTTCATAATCTCTTGTAACGCAATGAGATTTTGCATACAGGGACCAAGGAGATGAAGAGAGAATATGTATTCAGCAGATCACATGGCATCATGTTATGCAAGTCACAACTGTAAGAAGGGAAACAGAAGTGTCCGAGTGCCAGGTGAGACCAGGAATTTAGGCCTCATTTATGGCACTATATTTTAGAAAACATCGAACTGATAGCCTGCAGTTCCGAAGTGGATCGATGTTAAGATCTTCAAAAGCGGGTTTTATAACGGTGTTTGAAGTAACTGATATAATTGCAGGCAACTATTGGCGTCAAATTCAAGTATTTAACCTATCCAATAGCAATGTCTGATATTTAGCTTGAGAAAAGTTGATCAATCAATCAATAAATCTACAGATTTTAAAATGAGAAGGCAAACTGTGATTTGTTGGCAAATAACAATTCAAAGTGATTAAATTAATTTTATTGTTGAATTGATAAATGCTACTTAGTTTATTATTCGGGGAAAAAGAAGCTCTAATTTGTGATAGGCTGTTCATTAAACAATGATTTTGGTGGATACGAATGAAGTGGTGGAACATATATTGTGAATGAAATGGAAATGAAATTCAATGACGCGTTCAATTTAATAACTTTCGAGTGGCTTTCATGAGAATTGAGGATATTAGCTGTTGATAACGAAGTTTTGTTCGAATTTATAGAAATCAGTTAAAATTAGTCTTATTTATTGGAAAAAGTACATTTATACTGGCATACATACAAAAACCAAGGACTTGAGCTACTTCGTTAAAAAGAACATATGAATTTGATCTCCTCTTTATGTCCCTATGGCTCAAAACCCCTGTCCGTCACGTTTAAATGTGTTTAGCGATTCCCCTCTCTAAAACTATCTCGTTCATTTAAAGGTACATCTACGCTCCTATTCTCAAGCGCACCCATACCCATTTGAGTCCTATAAACTGCCTTTGTATTTCCGTTCATACATACACGCAGATACACGCTTGTCATTCACCGGTTCCTACGGTTCCCTCTCATCACCTCCGTCCATCATCTTTCTCCCTTACTCGCTTGAATTCTCATTGTGGTTTGTTCATTACATTTTGGCATAATCTGCTCTTGCTATTCTGCTCTTAAACTGTGGTTAGCTCTTACGATTTATACGCAACAACAACTTAATCCCATGCTATAACTTAATTATGAGGATTTGAGGCTATTTGGGGCTCGAGGGGGAGGGAGAGGGGAGAGGAATAATTAGGCTATAACAGTAATGATCACGTATTATTTACCATCCTAATGATTTTACAGTGTCAAAAACCAAAAGGTCTTTCGTTTCGCAGATTGCTCTATACTTTACAAAATGCTTGAGAGTTTATCAGCAGAGTTAAAGGTTCTTTCTGCAAAAAATTGAGGTTAAAATGTTTTTTGATATTTCTAACACATCATGAAGCCAAAACTTCTTCAAATTCTTCTAAAAGCTCTTAGTCTTTGATTGAAACTCTTTCTCACAAAGTGTTCCCTACTGCGACTCTAGTTTATGGAGCCAATGACGACATAAGGCTGCACTAGTCAATCAGAACTAGTGTAAGATTGTAAGATTAGCGAATCTCCCATACCCAAAATCATTCCAGCACGACTTTGTCTCTGAGCCAGCAAGCGCCCGAGCAACAATCGTTTCCGAAATCTTGTCTGTTTGATCACCAGAAAAATCAGATATGCTGCCTAAAGGGACATAAAGAAGATTACTGTGATCTCACCTACCCCAGAACTCGTACATAGTCCACCACAGTCAAGTCTCTAAAACGTATTGGACCGTGCAACCGCAATCGAGCTAAACAAAGCTCCTTTTGAAGTCTTAAGCGATTGGCACTGGTGGATGATAAATGCAAAATGCCCGAGGAAGTCGTTCTTGCTAAACCTCTTCCTCGCACGAAGGGAACAGTGTCAAAGGTTGTTGAAAGAAATGTAGATGAGGCTGCACTCTCTTGTATGCTCTCAAGCTAATGCTCCCTGATCTCACATTGATCTTAGTCTTGCTGGACCTATCCGAGGAGATCCCTATCCAATCTTGGTTGATTCGTATTCAAAATTGGTTCGGAATTATACCCATTAGGTCTGTCATAACCGGTATCGTTATCAACAGCCTCCGCCAGTTATTCGTCATTTAGGAAATGTTGAAAGTTATTGTGTCAGAAATGTCACCCAACTATCTTCTCCTCTACTTAATGACTTTTGTCCTTCTCTCAGAATCTTCCATTTTTCACTCCCCTCTTAAATGTAACGGTCTGAAAGAGCGGCTTGTTGAGAGACAGTGGATGAGATTCTTAATCTTAATTTTGGTATCGAACAACACCTCATGATGGAGTCTAAATTTAGCTGTTCTATCGCAAAAATCACCGTCCTCGGTGCGAGCCCGTACCTTCTGATCCGAAAACAAATCCAACTTAGATTTATCTGAGCGCATGTGACCTCATCTACGCTGTGGAATTCCGAAACTCCTTAGACCCTAGTCAATCATGGGCCAGACCGTTACTCTGGACGCTTCAGAAGGCCTAGTAAAAGATTTATAGTGGGAATAAAATCCGAATTTATGGATTAACAACTTTTGCAGGAGGCGTTGGATGAAAATGAATATTTTTCATCCAAGAAAGATTAAATCTCTAATTAACAAATTAGCATATTTGTTAAAATGTGCTAAATTGTTGTCTTGCATAATTTGGAGTAAGAAGCGAAATTTTGCTTAATCCCGTGTTTTTATTAGTTCGGGAGATTTGTGGCTACTTGGGAGGCCAATTAGGCGTTAACAGCTATGAGCACATATTATTTACCATCTAGTGTAAGAATAAAATGCCATTTACTATCATCTACATCAACTTAGAGGTTGACGCAATGGAAGAGAGTTAAAAATTGCACGTGACAGTATTGACAGTATTAAGAAGGATTACATCTCCCATCCACTTTCAGTTGGCAAGCAAGGGCTACTGCGTTGGAACATCTCCGGCATTGGATTAGGAGCAAATGGTCCTACTTTTTATGACAAACAGAACTTCCAAAATTAGACATCTAATGAATATTTTATTTTGTTTGGATTTTCGCAAACAAAACAAATCTGATAGAGGTGTTTATCTATTTGATTCATATAGTGCAATACTGGGCGAAATTAACCTACTTAATTGTCAGTTAATAAAATATTTTATTATAAATAGAGAAAGAGTATCATGCTTTTATTTTTGTTCCCTAAAACCGGTTGAATTCACTTTTTAACTGAAAATCATCGGTCATGCAAAAGAAGAGCACAGAAACTTGGCAAGCAATAGATTCCAGAGGGATGTAGGGCATCAACCAATGTATAAGTTATAAAGAGATGGGGAAATTGATTTGGATAGAATTTATAAAATAAATACAAACTTGCAGAAAATTTTGTTTTAACATTATCTGTCAAACAGTTCTTTTATTCGAATAATACAAATTTTCGATTCGGTTATTTTAGTTATTACATTTTAAACAAAGTGTACCTGAGGGTTCAGGGATATGATTTAGCTTGTACACCGCTACTCTGAAATGAACAGGAATTTCTACTTCATAGTTCATTAAATTATGCCAGAATACTCTTTTTGCTAAAAGACAAACAGAGATTCTTTGATTTGAATTTGTTGCTGATATTTTGGATCATATTATTTCAGTTGAATAAATAATGAAGCAATTATTTTTAATTTTATTGTCTTGTCATTGTAATTCTAACCATCATATATTTCTTATTAATAGGTGGACGAAATTATTTCCTGCTATGCACAGGAAGTGAAATATTAGTTCAGTATCATTAACATAGCAAACCGCCTTTCATCGATTGGTCTGCTATCGAGCCAATCATATCCTACCACATCGGATTTGGAAGTCAATTAAATATTAATGGTTGATTCAGTTTTATTCGACCAGTCTTAGCTCTATGTAACGGTGAAATTAAATTCTTAGTTAGGTTAGTGCGTGTTTGGTGCGAGAATGAGGAGAGGCTTCTGTCTTCTCTCTGGAGTCTGAGTATTAGTTACCATTTCTTTTCTCTCAACCTTTTTAATAAGTTCGACCAAGCATTGGTCTCTATTTATTATAACTTCATTTTATAATGAAGATATTAATCAAATATTTTTGGTCGTTGGGTAACTTTCTTATGATTAGTAAATGTTCGTTTTACGAATAAAAAGTTGGACATAAACATGTTTAAGCTTAAATATTACAGTTTAAATATATGGAGCTTTTTTAACAGTTTCAGGAGAAGTAACAAATTCATTTCTACGAAATAACAGTTTTCAAAACAATTGGTGACAACTACGCTGACTTTCATGGACAGAGATGTAAGTCTGTAGCGGATGATAAACCAATAAGCCTTTTTGCTACATCTAGGTAACCCTCCTAAGCAGTCCGGATAGCGTCCAGCAGAATCCTCTACTATAAATTTGCTCCCTAAATTAGCCAGGCTGTTCCCAAAGTAGCGAGAACAGGGAAGGTGTTGAGTGGAGAGGGTTTATTGGTCCGTAAACGATGAGAGAGTAAGAATTTTAAGCGAACGAGGCTCCTTATGAGTCGCTGTCCACGAGCTTGGTCCTTAAATACAAACAACGCTAAGCTGCAGGGATATTGATCGCTGATTGGCTGAGAAGGCCTCTGCACGTAAACTCCGCAAATTCCCTTGTAACTTCATGATCACGTATTCCACGATCCAGCTCTAAGTTGTCTGTTGCCAGAGGAAAGCTAACATCTGAAATTGCTCGAGTATTATAAGTGAGTGGTTGCATTACTCTCATCTTCATTTTAGTAGAGCGTCTAGACGATGGAAACTAATATTTACAGCTTTGAAATCAGCTAAACTCTTGAACTTAGCAGAGATCACTGAGCTCAAGTTTAGATCATTACATTTTTAGCCATATAAAACTTGATTTGAAAAAATGATCTAAATTACAAAGCTGATAATTTATCATCGCCGCATTGAAACTCCGGGTGGTATGTTTTCAAAGGATTTCCTAGTTCCCTCCTCCTTTTCACATGGCTCTAATAACATCCATCCAGTGGGCGAAAAATTCTATCACTTTGTGGAATATCTGCGTTTCGGTGATGATATATTTGCCAATTTTCTTATCTCACCTGCAATTGCAGAGTATCGGTTACACCGAGCATCCATAAAGACTATTTCCCATTATCTCACGTCCTTTATTTGCGGCTATTGCTCAAGTAACCGTGACATGAATTTCTTATCAAAATTCCGCACCCAAACTCCACACTCATTCCCACCGAACACCTGCTTCACATTTATGTTGAGCTGTCAGCTCTCTATAAGAATAACTTTAGATTTTCGCAATTTCAATAATAAAAAATTCAATAAATGTTTAGCGATAGTATCCCTCTTTTTGTTCATACTTCCCCAGAGGTTTTACAGACGGACTTTAACACTCATTTATCGTCTGCTGTACAGGCTCAGTATTATCCAACGAGTTATGTTCTGAATAACATTTAAATTTTTATCGATTACCATGCGATGGACAATAATAAATAAATCGTAAAGAAGAACTGGCTCAATGATTGCTTCAAGCAGTTTAGCTGGAGTGTTAATCGAAAGTAACATCACTAGCTGTATTTTGGCCCTCATGATATTAGTTCTATAACCTCTTAAATTAGGTTTTTATCACTTAGAGGAGAGCCAGTGTCTGTAATGAGAACTTACTTGATAAATCTGTGTTTATCTAACCGAGGCTATGACCATTTCTGATTCAAACCTACATCCATCCCAACTGCTTATTCATACACCATTTCTTAGAGTCTGTCTGCTCCAGCTAACCGTCAAAATGCAAGAGAACTCTTGCAACCGGTACGGCAGTTTACACGTGCAGTCATCGGCCAAATTCCACGTAGGCAGTAGGTGCCATCCGAGGTGAATGTTAATGGTCCAACTTGGGTGCATCATCGGAATCATCTCTTATCGCAGTACGCAGCATTATTATTAAACCGGGAAAAGGGTCCCTTAGATAACATCTTCAATGGCTTTGACCATCAGTTTTTCAGCTAAATTAAAACCTATTCATGCATTTTACATGTAATTTTTTAATAATTTTAAAACATTATGGTGACAGGGAACTTGGCAATAAAGATGCCCATATTGGAATCTGTCCTTCGATTAACTTTCTCATTGCTGCAGTAAGTTATAGCAGTAACAGGGATATCATGTATGTTCCGTATGTAAAATAAAATTTACTATTAACACAGGCCTCTACAGTATTTCCTCATTTGACATGAGACGTTAAAACCACACATATGTTCAAAAGGGAAGAAATATTTCGTGGAAAATAAGTTTTGAATAAGCTTATGTTGCGAACTTACATAAAGAAGCCATCCACTCTCTGTGATAAATGCAACGACGGTTATGTCAGAAAGTCTACCTTCGATATATCCGTGCCAAGTAAATTTGAATGTATAAGATCACATCAATACTTAAAGCGTTCAAAATTATTTAACAATATTATATTTTTAAATAACCACTTGGTTGATGCCCATTCACAAAAGAGGTACAAACATGAAATATGCAACCAGTCTCCTGCTAAAAATACGATTCGAGAGTTCGAAGATTGTCTTTTCGCATAAATTCAATATGCGGAAAAGAATTCTGCAGGAGAGTTTATTTGGTTAATCTCTTTGATTCTGCTCAGTTAAAGTAAAAGACAAATTAATGTCCACAATGCAAAACGTGCTTTTTTTTCAAAAACGAACACGCTTAATAGCTTTACACGAAGGGAAGAAACCACATGACTACAATTAAGGACGGATCCCACCATCTCCGTAATATCTATCTAACGTCATCGCCAATCACCAAAGTTTAATTATCTTGTCCCCATATTGATGTGTGAAATTGTCAACCTTATTGTGATCTCAGGGTCAATAAACATCGTGTGTCCCTAAGTGGCTCATCGTCATCGATCGGAAAAGTTAGGTGTACCTTGGATGATAGTTGCAGACACTGCTGGCCCGACTATATTGGGAACCAGTCCTGTCCACACTGTCTCTTCCTTTTTCTACAACCGTGTCGTCCAATTAAAGCACACATACAATTATCTCCTCACACATGTCCTCATCGAAGTGTCGAATATAAATAACCTTTCAACACCCCACACACACATATATGTATATATATATATATATATATATACATATATATATATATATACATTCACACAGAGACTGTCGCTTGTCAGACATCTTCCTTCGCTCCCTCCTTCCTCAATTCTCTCTTCCCCCTGGGAGTCTGTTCTGCGGTTTGTTCAATATATCCTGGTCTAATCAATTCTTGGTGTTCTGTTACATTGCTGTTAGCCCTTACTGTAACTGCAGCAACGATATTTATTTTTAATTTTTTTACAATTACGTTGGATTTGAATAAACATGCATTTGCCTAATATGCATAGTTTTAAATACGGCACGTGAGCGGACGAAAGGTGATTTCACTCGCAAGCAAAAACGATGTCATACTATTTTTGTCACTGTTACCGAAATCACATCTTTCTTCCTCCTTTAAGCACATTGTCTCCCCAAATTCAACAGTTTGATACTGATGTAGTTCCTTTGAGCATTCAATTATGTCTCTTCCAGAGCAATTCCAGACCCACTCTGTCGATAAATACTGCAAGACGAAGTAGCAGAAATGGGTTATAACGAAGAGACTTCTCTTTTTTAGACGAGCAATCAAATCAACTAAGTTCTTATTGGGATTAATCTGTCACCTCTGGCGTGCATGACAGAGGAAATAGGCTTAAAGAGATCAATGACGACGATTTAATACAACGTCAACCCTCACAAGGTGCTAAATCCGTGGAAGCAAAGATGAGTAATTTTACAATTCCACAACGCACTTGGCTAACAACACAGCTCTTGTTAACATTGACATAAATGATGACTTGCCAGATAGTGGTATTGTAATGATAGCCCACACGTGAATAACTGAGGAAAAAAGAACCTTAATAATCATATCTCGATCGAAAATAAACATGTAGACAACCTGAGTAAATTTCTCTTTTGCTGCCTATCGAATGGTCTTCATCACCTCAATGACAAGGTGCATGCAAGTCTTAGAGGCAATCCGGATTCATATCAAATGAATGAAGCCCTGCAAATAGGCCAATTATGGCTATCGGGAGCCAAATATCTACTGCGTATATAACGTCGCTTTTAACAAATTAAAATTGACGTTCTCCTTCAAGAGAATTTTAGTAGAAAGAAACTGGAGTCAGAAGGAATGGAAAGTGATCTATGCAGCTGATATTTTATTTCAAATTTATTTATAAGCTATGCAGAGATAAAGGTCACCCAATTTTTAGTACCTAGACACCATTATGCTGAAACAGTATTTCCCCTTTGAAACCAAATATCTCCTGAATGGGTGATAGGAGATAACAGCCAAAAGCTGAGTAGGCACCAAAATAAATGTGATCGTATAAAATTGAAACACGGAGATAAAGAAATGAGAATGTAGAGGTTAAGAGAGAGGAAATACCATCTACGTAGAGTGTATGTGTCCTCCACAATTCATATTTGCTTGTTTAGAAAAACTAAGAACGCACTATGCTAATGTGAAACTCCACGTATTCGCGGATTCATATATAGGCACAAACAGAAAGTGACAGTTCAAAATCAAGTCTCATATTCATGAAAAGTTCTTTGCTTATCAATTTCAAATGAAACTCAAGGTGACTGATAATAGAGTCCTGAAGGGATTCGCAGCCCGAATGCTTTGAGTTGATTAGAAATGATGCATTAAACTGTTTCATATCAATTCAAAGGTATTCATTTTAATCGTCCTACTTTCTGTAAGATATTTGCCGTAGATATCTCTTATAATTTGCCTAAAGTAGCTGTTGGAGCTATTTGAGGATTTGTCTGTATTTAGAAACGATTCCATTAACTGGAATCTCCATTTGTCATTTTCGCATATCTTGTTGGGTTTTCCTTTCTTTTCTTAACCCCAAAATCATCTATCAGAGTTCTCCCTCCAAACTATTTTCCATTAACTGAAGACTTAGCTAAGTGGAGGATTATCTTCAAGTTATCTTCTATTATCTTGTTACAACTTTCTCTACAATGCAATGTTTGTGAAAAATATTTATACAAACGTTTGGCAATTAATCGGCATGTAAGGTGGATGCTACTAATCAACAATTAAGTGAAAGTTGATGGATGTTCCCGATGTAGAAGAAAATTAACTTCTAAGGTACTACTGAATTGTCATCTCCGCATTAAACATATAATACTTAAATCACATAAATGTTCCAAGTGAGAAAAACGCTTTGCACAAAAGTGAACTCCGAATCAGAATGTACTGCGTACTCACGAATAGAAGCAGTCGATTCAGTGTGAAAAAAATCGAGCAAGCTTTACGTCAGCACATACAATGCGAGTACGGGGAGAAGTAAGTTAATTTCTATCCTCAAAATCACTCTCCTTCAAGTCGATTTCAAAGCAACACATGAATTCTAAACAGTGGAGAAATGTCATCCATACAAATAATCGCCGAACAATATGCGTACAATAATGAAGAGATGATACATAAATAAAATCTTATTTGTCATTAAGCCTTTGCATATTCTGGCTAAGGTCTTTTGAATGCTCGATCTGGGACATAAATTTTTATTAGTGAAATATTATCAGAATATTTATGCGCGTACACTGCATTACAATCAACTTGGGAAATATGTTACAGCAAGCAACTACCATAATTACATTTGATTTGGCGGGAACTTTACTCTGTGTGTTTATATTTTTAATGAGATTTCGCGAACAAGAGCAATCAGAAGTATCGGAACAGAGGGAGTTTTAAATCGTCAGATATACTTACGAATCAGAGGCGGAATAGGCAGTAGGTTTTGGTAGAATCGTTTGTCATTCATCCAAGGTGCTGAATTCTACTGTAATTCTCTTTGTGAGAAAAATGATTAGCTTTGATTTCAGGTGCCGAATGCCGGATGTTCTAGGATTATACATGAGGAGGGTCAATAAAACTACCCTTATCTCAATGGGGCCGTAAAATTGTGATGTTTAGCTGAATTCAAGCTCCTGCAAAGTATCTTCTGAAAAGCCAGCAAAAACAGCTGTTGATAAAAATTCCTGGACATAAATCTCTGTCCTTTTGTTTGTATGTTGTTAACTTATTGCGACGCACCCGCTTGTCCAAACAACTTAATATTTTCTAGCCGTACTAGTAATAGTACAATTTTACAACCTTCATTGGCTGTATGTTCGATTTTCTTGAGAAATAGCTCGCATTCTTCGTCGAACTCGTTAAGTGACTGCTCTATTGATGGAATAAAGAGACGAATCTGGTCTCTCTACTGCAACGATGGAAAATTCTTCAACGGAATGAGTAACTTGGTCTATAATTTATTTAAACTCAGCTAAATTCATGTTTGCAATTGATGGTAGTTAAGTTACCATAAATAGTGGCTGGTAAGTGGACATATTGATCCTGAGGCTTCAAGACGCACATGAAATTTTTTTAGCCTTAGGCTTGCCTACCATCTGCACAAAATAAAATTACAGATTGCCACAAGAACCCTTCATCTGAATACGATACAAGTTTGGATATACTTACAAACCTGCTTCGGTTGCTCATTGGCCAGTAGGCAACCAATGAAAAAGGGGTAATGTCAGCAGATTGTCAAATGGGCGTACAGTAGAAGATGTTGGTATGCAATGAGTGAAATGTGCGCAAAGATTAATTTTTAAATCAGTTAAAGTGATCAGTTAAACGAAGCAGTAATATTAAAGCCTATTTATAGAATCCATTCATTCGAAAAATTCCCGATTTCAATCATTGAAAAAAATTCGATTCTTCCAAAATAGAGGACTTTTCTTCAAAAATATCAAATTAAATACGGCAAAAACGGTCTGTCATATTCCCACAACAACAACTCAGTTTCTGGTCAGCAGTACCATAAGACCAAATGAATGAAATGCGTGTAACGCAGAAACGTACATTTACATAAAGGTAACTAATGATTACCTAATGATTCAAATGACTAATAAATCTGGTGTTGTATTTAAATCAGATAATCTATTTATTGATACCGTCTAAAGAGATTCACTTACAGGATGCTCAGCAGGCATCAAATCAATGTTGAAATCAGGAAGACCGAAAAGTAAAAAGAAGGGATGGCTTGAAATGGATGAAATCATTGGGAAATATTCCAAACCACACCAGGATTGGAATAAATATTGAAATTAAAAATTTGAAGGGAACTTCATTAGCTTGGAAACTTATCCAAAATGTCAATTTACAGATAAATTGTTACTAAACACTTTTTCGAAGGTGCACCTTCTAACTCTAATGTTCCGAAACCTGGATTCTAGACAAAGTCGCCTATCGGTCTGGCCTCCTTTCCATTTATTAGAGTTCCAGTATACAAAGGCATGATTCGACAGATCTTGTTACATTACACTTATCCAGCACCATAGATCTCATCTCCTCCGATTCTCGAACATGTCAATTCAGTGTTTATTTGCATAACCCGTCTCTTTCAGTGTATTTCGCAGAGACACCTATTAATGTATAAAACAGATTTATCAAATTGAGATTTTCTTATTTTATCATTATTAACTAGGTAAAAACATGTTCCCTGTCACCTACTCATACCTCTATTTAAAAAAGCTTCCATTACTATGCGAGCTTCTTTAATACTGAAAAGAAGATTTCTTCGCTTTTCTTCCTCGTTGCGCTTCAACTTTGTTCACTGACCGGTAGCCTGGTTCAGTTGAGACCTTCATGGCAGTCTCCATTGAATAAATAAGAAATAAACAGCGCTCCCCAATCTCCTCCTAGCTATAAATGTCAATAAACCCTTCGTATGTAATAAACAAAACCAAAACGATGTTCACTTAGCATCATTTATACAGTAGCGGATTTATAGCTAACAGAAAGATATTATCAACTACGTTAGTCGGTAATTATGCCGGCCTTGGGTGAGCTGCAAATAAATACTTTAAAATGGAATTACTTTAATATTTCGCGCTTATTAGTGCTAATTTGGATATCTACATCATGAAGTTGTTAATAACGCTAAAACCGGTGATGTCAAGCTCGCTCCCCACCTCAAATGTATCTAAATTCCAAATACGGGGAGAGGTATGTACTGGAAGGATCGTGTTTTGAGGAGCGTATTTGTTACAGTTTTAACAGAGGTCTCATTAATCGAGAGAAGTACAGAGATATGCCTATGGGACAAGACGTGTGAAGAAAGAATGGAAATGACCTGCAGTTTCTGTCGTTTGGCATTAAAGACATCCTAGGAGAACAGAATATCTTTGTCTGGAAAAAACGAATTATCGCAATGGTGTAAAATTTTGTGCGAAATAGAAAATCTAAGAGCGGATGATGGTTCAATTCAAATATGCGTAGTCGAAATCATGAACACTGCAGGTTTAATAACATATGAGTGGTGACATGCAAACTACCCCGGTGTATGATTTGGGATACAAAATAAGCCGACAAGTCCCGACAAAATGTCTAGTACCGAACTGTATCTGCCTTGAACGTTAAAAAAATATCTTCAAATTTTATAATAATTTAATAAATCATCCTTTAAATACCAAATTTGTGGAAAATACAATCAAACATGTTTGTTCGTCGTCACAAATGAAGGGAAACACACTTTGAACTAGTCGAATTCATCCAATCAACAGACTAAGAAAGCTTCCAGAGGGTATTATGAAAGAATCTCATTAATGCAAAAAGAAATTTGCTCAAAAATGCATTTTAATGAAAATGTGCTAGATTTTCACGAAAAGAAGGCGTCGATCAAGGTGAAAAGTGAAATAAACTTCTCTTTGAATGAAGAGACGCTTAGAGTAAAGGAAGAAGCAAGGCCATAGCAACGCTCAAAAACGGTCGGTTTTAAATTGACTCTTTGATGCTTTCCATTGTCAAAAACGATACAAATTGAAAGGTGATACTATTTTTGCTTACAGAAGAAGTGCAAAAGATCAAAAATTAGCTGTTCACTTGAAGCAAAAGTTGCATAAATGCATAGAGCGTGGAAAATAATAATTAAATAAATAAATTTTAAAGTTTCACTTTGATTTTGTACTTTTAAAGCGAGCAATACCTCCGTGTCCTCAATGCAGAAAGGACTTTTTCGACGAAAATTTTCCCACTGGATGTTTCCAAGCCCTCCATGAAGGGAAGAAGTCGCATGAATGTACAGTTCGGTTTATATGTTTCGTGCAATGGGGAAACCCCAATTGACATTTGTTTTCATTTCACTTGGAAAACTTAAATAACGCACCAAATTTAATTTAATTCTCTTTTCAAAGAGCTCATCTTATCCTGCCTTATTCGCATGCACTAATTGGGAACATAACACCCCATTTTGTCGGTTATAATATGTTCAGAGATCATATTTATCCTCGTCAAGTAGCTTAGATTAATGGGCCTCTAATGAAATGAAGTTCGTCAGAATTGTCATTTTATGTACGAGATCTCTGTTACCTCATAACTTGGNGAAAGCTGCAAGCGTATGTACGAGTGCAAATGTAATACTTGTGGAAAGGTGTAGCTCAAATGAATGCGGGTGTAGATCGAGAAGTTACACAGTAAGAATGAGTAGGCCAGTGCTAACTGGAACATCCACAAAAATAAACTGTCAACAAAAACTCTTGCCTGACTAAAATTCCATCTCCATGGCTTCCTACTACAATCTTCAATGTGGTTAAAATTGAAATTTAATGAGTAGCCAATACTCCCCTTAGGGTTTTTATCACAACATATTAATTCCAGCGCACCCTAGTGAGTGGCTGTCGATTCTTGGGGTCACATCTGGCTTGTTCATCACAATCAGGACTCAATTTAATAAGCAAAAAAGCCGGTAGGTATACAAGAAACTAATCAGAGGAATAAAAAATATATAATTCCAAAATAATAACTTAAAAATATGCATCAAAATCACTGATCCGCAGAAATTGTCCTGGTATATAAAAGAATCATTTTTGCGTCAAATTGGTGGCACAACTCTCTAATGTCTCCAAATTTTGTGATATTCCGTTAGAGGTTTTGCCAATATGAGCTCTATGCGGCACATGACTTGCAATAAGATTGCAGGGTACTGATATCAAAAAAAGTAGACCAGGATGGGGAAAGGAATTCAAATCTTGCCTTATAGTAGTTTTATGACGTAAATACTTATAAAATATTGCTTCGTGGGTGATAAAGAATCATAGAATTTTGAAATAGCCTCCATACACATAATTAGAAAATCTTTTTGGCGACCTATTGAAATTAGCGGTGCATTGATGAGAATGGTATTTTCAATTTACATTTCCAAAGGTACCATATTTAGGGGATCTTTATTGACCTTTATTGCAAATGCAGAGGAATGATCTAAGAAATTGAGTAGAAATGTAGGAATGGAGGAGTTAGTATTTTACGCAACAAACTTGGCCCATGGTAATGCTCACGACAACGGCGACGCAAATGATGATCTATCAGATACTGCTATTGAAATAATTGCTCCCATGTGAGTACTTGAAAAAATCGAAATTTTAATCCCTATATGTTCTACTGAAATTGAATAAGTAGGCACCCTAAGCAAATTTCCTTATTTAAGAGGAATCGTTAAGAGGTTAAGCATCCTCTTAATGACTGAAAAGAGACAACAATTAAAGCTTGGATAGCAACCAAAATGGATTGGAAGACAATAAATCTCGATGGGGAAAATATTGAAAGTCGGTGGATTAAGGGAGAGAAAGTCTGTTTAAATAAAGCAAAGAGGAATCATAATGATTTAGCATCAATAATAAGTGTATCTGGAGTACTGGTGGGTGATATAACTTTACACAATTTAATAATTTCACATGAGATATTAGAAAGAGAAGGTAATCCCTCAAAATAGAATTTTCTAAATATTGATTATTAATGTATCTTATAGAAATTATACTGCCAATTGTTGCAAAACTGTTCTCTTTTCTATGTAATGCTTATCTTGTTTTTTAAACTGATAGAAAGGGAGCTAACTGTCAATTTTGAAAGCAAATGTGCTATCGACGGATGAAGAATTGTCACCTTCCCTGATCCCCTTTTGAATCATCTGCAGACCTACATACATACGCACGCATAGAGTCACTATTGACGACTGCTAATAGATTCCTGAAGGGATTCGCAGCATGAATGTTTTGGTTAGAACTAATGATTAAAAAGGTGGATATCGCAATTATTTTGACTTGCACTTTCGTTTAGACTCAAGCCCCCCTATAACCGTAATATGAATGCGTTATGATTAGTCAAAAATCTTGCAGTGGAAGGGTTTTAGTTATACTAGTACCTTACCAGTATCTAGAAACAGTCTAATTAACTGAAATCTTCATTTGCCAATTTCGAACATCTTTACTTCAGTTCTACTCTCTCCTCTCAATTTCATATTATCTTTACAATTTTAAAAATTTTCATTCAACTCCCATTTCCTTTAAACAAGGACTTAACAGCAATTCTTATAATAATGCAAGTAAAAAATCTTCACATTTATATACCTATTGTGAATAAGTCGGCGATTGAATGATTTATTTGATTCATTCACTTTATTTCTGATTTGTCTATCGATAAACTGAAATCATTCTGCTGATTTTTCCCCAGTTTAGTGCCTTAAATAAGGTAAGAGTGTTTAAGTCATTTCAGTCCCAAGTACTTTACGACGAGACACATGTCGCAAGTGGCATCTTCCTTCATTAACAGGAGATTTACAGTATCTACCTCTGTGCGCTTCAGACCTTCCCAAATGCGCAACTAACTGCCCTGTATGACATGTATGATGCCGCCTTGCAAGCTAGTCAGTGGTTACTTTTGTTGCTGTTCACATTGTGCCTATCAACGGATTGCAATCACACTGCTGAAATTTCGCTTACTCCGAGAGTTATCAAATATGAGAATGTTGAGTTTATTTCATCCAGACGCACTTTGTAACCGGACATGTCCACTGTATGATTGTATGAGGTTTCTCAACTTACAATCCGGCAATTTATGAACTTTGACCCGATATACTGTATGCATCCTTGCTTTGTTTTTTTTTCCAAAAGCCTTCTAATTCACAGAAATTTTTCATACACGCTAGCCGTCTTCGTTGATTGAAATCCAAACAATTTATACTTTTATGCTATTCAGGAACAGTAGGTGAAGTAGTGCCTGCCTAAGCTCAAAGCATGTGTCTCCTTTATCAATAAAATAGAGACAATTTTCAACAGCAGACATTCTAGACAAGTATAATGAACATTAATTCCATTAGTTAAATTACTCTCTATTACATTGAAATCGCGACTGCCATTCCCGATCAGAAGGCAATGAGCTTTTAATTTGCAATCAAACTTCAGTTTCATAATTTACATCTAAGACGAACTCCATCGTGTGTCGCCTTCATTTGCTGATTCGAAATTGTGAATGTAGGAAGGGATTTTGAGCACTTTGTGTATTGAAAGGTGCTTTTCGTTCGCGTACGCTGAGTACGAGGGGAGGACTAAGTAATTTTAGTGGAGTGAAACTTATCACGTCTAACTGGCAGCTTTCAACATGAATCTTTAAAATATGCTTAAAGGATTCCTTAAAAATTTCTAAGAAGTAATATTAATTTAATTCGTTTCAAAACTCAAAAATAGCATTTGCGTTTTAAGTTTGCTTTACAAATGTTTCAGTTGGAGAATAGTGATTACCGATTAGTACGTGCCTCTTTCACCATAACCCGGATTTCACCTGTAAAGTCAAACAACTTGTTTATTGGTTGGTGCAAACATTTGTTTCGCACTTTCTCATAATATCCAACTCCTTTTCATTTGCCCTGTTTTCTTCAGTGTGCTCCTGCTCTCACACCTTCACCATCTATCTCGACTTCCAATACCGCTGCACAATAATATTTCCTTTACTCTGGACTCTAGGCATTCCAATTTGAAAACTGTTGATGTCCGCTGCTAACTGATAGCTGTTAGCCTAAACTCCAATATACTCATTCGAAATCCATGTTTGGATGAAAATTAATATGGTTATTCAAGAAAAACTAAATTAACAATTTTTTGTTGCCTTGCATAGTTTTGGAGTGAAGCCTACCCTTAAGACAAATGCCTCACTCAATCTGCGGTGGTACCTACCTCTCTTAAGGTGCTCCTTGCTGTAACTCTAGTTCAGGTAGCCAATAAGGACAGTAAGTTATGCCCATCAGTCAGAAATTGTGTAAAAGTAACGAGCATCGCGCATTCAATGAAATCTTCCATGTTAGAAGTAGTTCCAGTACAATTTATCTTCTCACAACTATCGGTCTAGAAATTTAGTCTGCTTGACCTTCGGATGAAAAAAATATGCCTTCTAAAGGGACAGGAAGAACCCCTGAGTCATCCACCAAGATCAAGTCCCCAAAATGTCTTGGTCAGTACAACCACATGCGACCTAAACCAAACCTCGTTTGCCTCCCTAGGTGATCGGCATTGTTTCTCTCGCAAGCTGAATAGTTTCAATAGTGGTCTTACAAAATGATGGTGAGGCTGTACCTCCTGATTATCAGAATCTTATATGCTCTCAAATTGACCTTTCTTGGTCTAATACTGATATCAGTCTTGCTCGAACTATCCGAGGATTCTCCTATTTATGACCGATCGATTCGAATTCAAAGTGGCCTGAAATTATACCCATTAAACCTGCCACAACCGGTGCCATCATTAACAGCCTCCACCAGGTGGTTTTCAATCATGGCTTTTCAAAAGCTATTGTGTCCAGAAATGTCATTAAGCTCCCTTTTTCTCGATTTGAGTACTTTGTAGTAATTTAATTATCTCCCTTTTCACTCTCTACTTAAATTCAATGATCCAAATGAACAATATATGGAAAATGCAAAAAGTTAACTTCACGTGTCTCAGGGGAAGAGGACTTTATGTGCTGGACGACGCCACATGCTGGGGATCAAACTTGGGTGCTTCGTCACGATAATATTCGTTCCCGGTAAGCAACCTTAACTTCCCAACCGACGATGGATTCAACATAAATTTATCTGGACGCATTTGATCACCTTCTGCCCTGACATTTCGAAGCTTTGTAGACCCAGCGCAAATATCGGTCTGAAAAGTTACTCCGGATGCCTCTGAAGACTTCGGTTGACATTCAAGATGGATCTAGTGACGAAATCCATGAGTGAAGAAACTTTGCTGGTGGCTGTTGGTAGTTTTCCTGCATAATTTTGTATTAAAACCTACTAATAAGACATTCAGGTGGTATTATTTAATTCCAGGATTTGTGACTATTTGGGGAGCTAATAAGGAGATAAAATTTAATGGAGTTTACCGTCTCGTGTTTTCAGGAAATGGCGTTCACGTGAAATTGTGCTATTAGACGACCCATGAATTGCCATGGTGACTGCTATAGCCAACAGATGTCTATCAACACCTGGCGATTTGAGATGATTGACTAACGATAAAATCTCCACTATAGTGTCCGGAGGCGGCCCTCCTGTGTTTGAACATAGATGCCATAATCACGCCGAGACACCGACGACGAGACATGACGATGACTACTGATGAAATTTTTTGAATATAAACCTAATTTACATATTAATAAATTGAAGGTGGCTAGTCTGCCACCTCCGAAATGATCTGGCGACATGAGTGGCTTAACTTATTTCAAATATTCCATCGATGTAACTTCGATCGACCTAACGTTATTACAATGACACTGTTCGAAATTTTTATTTAAAGATTTTTTGAACAATTTTTGAATTAAAACGTGTTTACTATGTATTTCATGACAGACAAATAATCTGGATACTGATTTCCGTAGCGAAGGCGTTCTTCAAACATTTCGTTAGACAACCAAGAATAGAATGTGAAATAATTTATTTATTTTCACTAAAATTTAAGAAAAGTGAGTAGCCGTCATTTTTTTCAAAAATGTCATTCAAAATCATTTTATAAATTGAATTAACTCTTTTTGAGTAGCTGACTTCAAATCTGAGTGATAGGACTTGATTCGTTTTACCGATTAAGGATCAGAATATTCTCTAATTGTTAAATGCTAAAAAAGTAAAATTACATAGAATTACTGATTTATTTAAACGCTTATGGAGCTCAGAAATGTATAAAACTTTATTGAAATGTTTTAATTTAATTTAATTTTCCTTGAGATAAAAATGGTAAGTTGATCAAAGGTCGTTGGGTAAACACGAGGCTTTATTTTCACTCATCAACCGGTGCCATCCGATGCAGCTTTTAAAACCTTCAGAACCTATTATAACCGACAAAACGCCCAGTGGGAAAAATTTTGCCGAATAAGCCCTTTCTGCATTGAGGACATGGAGGTATTGCTCACTTTAAATGCATGAAATTAAAGTAGATGAAATCTCCTTCAGCATCAGTTATTGGTCGGATAAAGGTCACTATCCATCGTAAAATACACGGCTATTCAGATTACTTTCACTGCTTTGGTCTCTCTACAACCCACCTACCTCATAAATGTCTGAAATGCAGAAGAAGTCTTCTCAGGAAATTGGATTTTAAGTCGCCATGTGGAGCAGATTCACGGGGTGTGATGGTGTAAAAAATGCGATAAACTTTTCGCCAACTCATCAGCTTCAATTCAACATGTAAGAAGCATATTTGAAAGAAAAGCTCCAAATTAATGCTCAAGGTACCCTAAATTATTTTACCATGAGTCAGGCTTGATTCAACACATGCAGGCAAAATGTGGAACGATTCGTCGCAAGTCAATCGCTTATAAAATATTTGTGAAAACACACAAACTGTTCATTTAAGACGGAAACTTCATCAATTTTCATTTGGATTCTGTTCATTTGAAGCAAAAGAAGGCTCAGTGTGGGAAATGCAAAAAGTGCCTTTCAAGGAAAGTGGCAACGACAAAGACATCTACACAATTCATGAAGGAAAGAAAGAAACCTCATGAATGTACTGTGCGTTTTAAACGATTTTATGAAGCAGGAGGCCCTAAAAAGCATATGAAATCACTTCATATATGGAAGTTATAAGCTGTTCAATAAAATTAATGCACCACCAATTAAGTACAAATATTTTTAATAAAATATTTTTCTATTTTCCCTACGCGACTGGTTACATCTCGCACTTCCCAGAAAGTTCTACCACACGTGATTCAGTAAGCTTTGCTAGTGTTGTGAACCCCACCTTTCACAACCTTTCGGCCTTTAATTTGAGACACGGCAAAATAAAAGCATGAAAATTAATTCACTTTTAAAGAAACAAGTTCTTACATTCATGTTGAATGAGAAGCTGCAGTTTGTCATCAGTTCAGCGACCTCCTAAATTGAAAATGTCGCAAGATATAAAGGTCTGTGGAATTACAATGGCCATATCCGATAGGCGTGGATCGAGAAAAATCCCTCTCCATATCACACGAATAATATTATTAAACTAATTAGTGAATAAATAGAAGACGATATTTCCACTTTCAGTTCTATTGACTGAAAGTTTAAAGATTTCAAGTATTAATTCACGATTACAAAATATTATGCTACTCTAGGTTAGACTTGTAGCGGATGCTGCATCAATAAGCTTTTTTGCTACAGCTAGACAATCCTCCTAAGCAGTCCGGATAGCGTCCAGCAGAATCCTCTACTATAAATTTGATCCCAAAATTAGCTGGGCTGTTCCCAAAGTAGCGAGAACAGAGAAGGTGTTGAGTAGAGAGGGCTTATTGGTCCGTAATCGATGAGATAGTAAGAGTTTTAACCGAACAGAGCCCCTTATGGGTCACTGTCCACGAGTTTGGTCCTTAAATACAAAGAACGTTAAGCTGCAGGGATACGGATTCTTGATTGGCTGAGGAGGCCTCTGAACGTGAACTCCACGGACTTAATTAAGTGCTTCTAATATTTTTCGATGCAGTATAAATTTTCGAAGCTAGCTTTTCAAAATTCACTTGGGGTAATGATTGCAGACATCGAAATTAAAGTTAATTTACAAATTCAAATAAAGATGGACTTCCACATCAAAAGACATTTTATTCCAAAATATGTCAGCACAGTCCATAAATGTCAATATTCATTCCTTTCTCTCCTCTTTTTAATTTAATTTTAAAGTATAATTTATTACGGCCCTTATTAATATAGTGTTATTTTCCGCTTATAAGTAATTATAAATAACCTCAGCTTAGTAAAATTTATTCTCCCTAAATTAGTAATATCTTTCGCGCTCTTTGCATATTATTGGCTTTTTCCGTTTTATGTACTTAATTATTATCTCAAAATCAAAGGTACGCATTGGAGAGCCTTTCAAAATGCTCTTCTACTGACTAAAATCAGGTTTTATCCTCCCCCTTGGACACTTTCAGCTGCAACTTATCCCAGCTATTCAAATTGGTGTTGTGGAAATCCATCTGCTCCAAGCCTAGTGAAAAGCAAGTTCAGTGTGAATATGTAGTATAAGTGCATAATTCAGTCAGACTCAGTTTCGCAATAGGAGAAGTCAAGCAGCAAGAGCACAATTGGCACCATTTCGTAATATTTAGCAACGTGTATACTTTTGCTTCATTCGACGTTCTCATATCCACTTTGTCAATGAGACGGACAGCTTCTTGCACATTGCAGTCAAATTCTCATTCCTCTCGCTCTATTGAGAGCCAATCACTTTGTGCTTATTCGCTGTTGGGATACATATTAGATGTTGAATTTCGTTGTTTAGGTAGTTACAAGTGGTTTTGAAAGAATGTTCTTGCTTTGAGGAAGAAACTCCTCATTATAAGTATTTTAGGAAACCAAATTTCCCAGAATACGCCTCGTTCTACGCCAGCATTCATTTGAGCTACACCTTTCCACAAGTATTACATTTGCACTCGTACATAC
>CAADRB010000104.1:280159-302715 GCA_900708905.1 Hymenolepis diminuta
CCAAGTTATGAGGTAACAGAGATCTCGTACATAAAATGACAATTCTGACGAACTGCATTTCATTAGAGGCCCATTGATCTAAGCTACTTGACGAGGATAAATATGATCTCTGAACATATTATAACCGACAAAATGGGGTGTTATGTTCCCAATTAGTGCATGCGAATAAGGCAGGATAAGATGAGCTCTTTGAAAAGAGAATTAAATTAAATTTGGTGCGTTATTTAAGTTTTCCAAGTGAAATGAAAACAAATGTCAATTGGGGTTTCCCCATTGCACGAAACATATAAACCGAACTGTACATTCATGCGACTTCTTCCCTTCATGGAGGGCTTGGAAACATCCAGTGGGAAAATTTTCGTCGAAAAAGTCCTTTCTGCATTGAGGACACGGAGGTATTGCTCACTTTAAATGTATGAAATTAAAGTGAATGAAATCAGGATTTGGCTTCTATTGTTGAGTAGGAAATATTGTCAAATTGTTTCCCCCCAACTGACAGGTGCTTTCAGAGTGATTTTATGCTCATGTTGCCCACTTATTAAACACACGTTTCTTGTGAACTTCGTGCTCTTTAATTGCCCCTTTTATGGTCCAATTTATCGATTTTGTGGTGCCTGCACACTTATTATTTGGATCACGAAAGTTGCTCAAATGTGACTACTCGTTTTACTCCGTTGGATCCCCTCGTTTCGTATAATCAGAGTTCCAGATCTCTTTCATGGTTGATGTATAATTATAGAGCTCTCCCCTTCACCATGTTCATCATGAATTTTTAACCATCCACAGCTCGCGTTAGACGTTTAACTCTCTTGAATTTGAAAATTTCCATCTAATAGTATCTCTTTCTCAGTAGAAGTTAATTTAAGGTGCGTTTGCATGTTCTAACCTGACCTTAATCTTTCTGCTTACATTGGTCTTGCAGGTTTCCATTCTTCCATATAAATGGTGGACTTAGTCTTTCGGTGTTATTTGGCTGTTGTATGCGCTCTTTGCGATACCTTAATTGTAAACGCTGGAATATGGCATCCTCTCGTCACTGTTGCCATGGCCAAATCCTGGAGGCGTTCTGAATGGACGCCTTCAGTGATGCTAGAATTTAATGAGATTTCACGCTTTTTCACTGAAAATGTGTTCATATATTTTGGTATTATTTACGTCATGGATCGTGTTATAATTTATGGCCTCTAACTTCTATACACGTAGTTTCGATAGAGTGTTTATTTCATAAATCGAACAAAGCGAGATAGGAAGGTCTGTTTCCAAGAGAGCTTTGACAACTTCATAAATTGCTCTGGAACTCCCATTTTCGCCCTGAAAGACACTGCGTACTGTTTATTTCACTTTCTATTATGTAGAATCTGGATTTTTGACTTCCTCACTTTATTTTTCTCGTTTCCACTTAACAGGGGAATTAAATCCAAGCTGTGAGACCATCTCCTATCTGCATTTAAGCAAATCATTAAGAATCTCATATTGACTCAACCGATGCTTCAACACTTAGTGGACGCTTTTGTATGGATGTATATAAAGGCCCGCTCGATTTGATCCTTTTTATGACGCAAAATATGTAGCAATTGGGAGTGCTTGAAGTTTCGCCACTTTTCTCGTCAAAATTGCGTACACATTTTTTTATTGCTACCGTGGGTCTCGCCAATTCATCTCCATCTTATCACCGAAGGTCACGCATTCATTGCTTCTACTACGAGTACTTGTGGAGTCAGTGTATAGTCAGTTAGTGAGCTATCAGTCTGCAACTTCTGCAGCTCAAAGTAGGGAGATAGCATTCGAAACAGGTATTTGGATGAGATTTGTGGAACCAAGTTAGATGGGGAGAGCCTCGCACATAACCGATACTTAGATAACATGTTGGATACAAATATGGAATAAATATGGACGGGAATGTGGTTTAGTAGATGATTCACATCTTTTCCACTTGATCAATTAAGGTGGGTTCATTGGGGTCCTTCTTATTTTCGCCCAACTTGATGACACTCCCGCTTTTACCTGACCTCAATACAAGACCATCCAAACCTCACTCCCTATTTGACAATGGTGTGTTTACTCATTGGTCCCTTCTTGTTAGGAGAAATGTGGGGATATAACTGACAATCGAATCGTGCATGGGCACTGGCTGACGGTCTCTCTAATCTTTGTTATAGAACGCGTGGGCTTGAGTTCTCTGCGGCTTTGCATCAAACTGGGCATATTTATCTGTAACCACCAATCGCTTTGCCAATAGCTTAACATTGAGACAGCTAACAACCTTGACAGAATTACTTTCCAATGGCCAGTCCCGAAGGCAATAGTCTCGCTCTGTCTCTCTAGTGCTCTAGAAGGCGAAATTGTAATGGATGGCATTATTAGAAAGAGCACTCTCATTCCTTCCTCTTGGTGTGATTTGTAGATATCTACGTCTCCTGTGTGTCGTATGATCACAACGTAGCAGCAAAGCCATTCTTCGTTGTTCTGGTGGCCACCACTGCTGAAACCAATCATCCGGAACAGGAAATTGCTCCCGGTATTCGTCTTCTCGGGCGCATGCGCGACTGCTTTGTCTCCGTCTCCAACATCTACGAACCTACCAACGACGGCAAGACAAACAATGTAAGTTGCATCATCTGTGAATCCTGTAGTTTAGTCGCCGAATTGGCCATTTCCATTGCGGTAAACGCGCTAAGCTACGCACCCTATTTCCTCTTTGGTGATTAACCTTTACTGAGAGATTTCCTAATCTTTCTACCTCACCTTTGGATCATTAACGTCAAATAGTACAAATATGCCAATTTGGCTATCAATTTCACGTAATGAAAACTGAAAACATGGAGCTTAAAAGTTCACTCGGTTAAATTTTGCAAGACAAGTTTGATGTCGTACCATTTGCACCAAGTTTGCATATAAATGTGGATTTTGTGGAGGAATTTTGTGAATTGCAGCAGATACCAAGGTCAAGTTGTCATTTCTTGACAAATTCCGATAGTGGGAGTAAGCATTCATCCTCAGACAATGGTGGCTTGTTGTTTGTCCCTCTCTCTCATTCGTCGTGGATTCCTTTTTAACTAGTGATCTTCAGTCGTAATAGCTTCGGCACACCTCTTCTATAACAACACTGATGTGAGTTGGTGTGTAGTCAGTAAGCTGTATTAATAATGATATTCACATGCGTGTGCTTTACATTTCAGATCTTTGTTTCCTCGAGCTACGATGCCACAACTCACTTTGAAACAACTTGTGACAACGTGTTGGACATTTACGAACGAATGATGGGAGAGAAATTCGACTTCAGCAAAGTGCAAAAGAAGCTAGAAGATGATCAGCAGTAGGAGGTTGTATTGCGTCTGCGTATGCGTCTGTGTGATATTTTAATCGACACCTCTTCCCTTTTGTCGCTTTTTAATGTCGTTTCCCCTCTCCCCCCCCCAACTCCCTCTTAATTTCATTCCACCCCCTTCTCATTGTCGTGTCAGCATCAGAATCATGAATAGCAGCTTCCCCTTAATGCTCGTCTGTGGCTTGAATCTTCATTGTGTTGAGGCTAGGCGATTTGTCGAAGTGTGCGCGCGTTTTTCTCCCCCTCCTCTTCTGTTTTCTCATTTTTTCTCTCTTTACAATGATGATAAATCTAATTTGCTAAAACCACTACCACTGTTCTTTTGTTTGTCACTAGTCCTAAAGGGGACAGAGAGGACGAAGAGGCTAGGGAATTGAATAGTTATCGGAACAAGCAGTAGCTTTGTTATTTCCGGAGGGTTTTGGAGTGGACGTGGCACTCTTTGTAGTCCGGAAAACGGCTTTCGGGGGTGAGAGCGTGACCTCTGGGAATAACTGTCCTCTCCAAGACTTCTCTCTTAGGAGAGAGTCGCACAATTCACCCCACATGTTCATATTTTGAGCTTTACAACCCACACAGAGAAAATGATTCTCTGAGTCGTGCAGACAGTACATGCAGGAAATTATGTAAATTGTGTCCGACATCCAAAATTCATCGACTCAAACTCCAAAGCTCATTTGCACTTATTTCCTACACTGGAAGTAACTTGAGAGTGAAAAAGCATGCAGGAATATAAGGGAACAATTTTAGCACCAGTACCAATCCTACAACATCTTGTAAATGTTTTGACTTCGCCAACTTCACATAAACTTGGACACAGCTGCGATTTTTACCGAAAACCTCAAAATCTGAACATCATAGACATTCTCTTATTTACAGGCATTAAGTACACAAGACCATAAGTAATAGAAAGAGGACAAAGGCAGTTACTTCCTCTATTGCTGCTGCTCCTCTTGTGAAATTCTTCTCTTGAGGGACTCGAATTTCAGTTGCCAGTAGCGATGCTTCATATCAAGAATCTTCACTCGCAGTTCGTGCTCAACTCTTGATTGTCTCACCGACTCCCTGTTGAACATTCTCTTTCTTCGACGTCTTGTCAGATGAAATTCGTCTGCAACTTCCGAGCTTTCTGGACAACCATTTGCATTTGCACTAAAAAGGAACAACCATTAATGCGTGGTACTGACAGAATATCAGTAGCGAAGTTAAACTCCTCCAGTCTCAGTGAACACCGCTCTCACACAGGAGGGCACTCTGTGGTGATCGTGTAACACAAACCATAACATCTACTTTTTGTCAAAAACAAGAGCAGAAAACTTACAACACATGCACCGTCGTATTGTTCTCACTATTCAATAGGCCGTCTTGGACTTCATTTTCTCCCTCCTCAGAGCTGGCCTCTGTCGAGTTTGTCGCAGTCTGAGTTCCAGCATTTGATGCAATGGAAGTGGGAGAAGGAGAAGGAGAAGGAGGAGGAGGAGGAGGAGCAGTTTCATCCACGTCTCTCTTTATCTGTACATTCTCAAGAGATTCAACGGGAGTATCAACGACAATGCAGTCCCCATTGGTTGCTCCATTCACCGTCCCCTGAATTAAAATAAATAGCAAACACATTACACACCCTATTCTCCCCTTTAAACAGTAAGTTCGGACTGTTCACATCCTTCACCGTCGAAAACAAGTGCTGTTTCAACATTTCAGATTCGGTGTCCCTAGAACTACCAAATTATATGCCAATTAGAAGACCGTAAACAAATTCTCTTTCCTTTAAATTTTTATGCCTCAAAAGCACTCACCTCCATGTCTGCCACATTTGCCACAGTTTCAGCAACGCACAGTGAAGAATTCGGAGGATTACTTGGATACTCCATAGGTGCCCGCCCACTTGCTCCTCCTCCCACCTCTCGAGACTCTCCAACTTGCAGCTTCGCTTGATTTGCCTCCACGAGATATTGCACCACCATCCTCAAAAACTCGTTTCGCTCCATCTCCTGAGCCAACACACCGTCACGAAGTTTCCTTCTTGTCCTTAACACAATGTTTTCCCACTTCTTCTTCAACTATTCCCATTGAAACAGTTAATAGGGCATAAGACACAATTGTAATCACAAGGACAATTCAATTACAATCTTCAGGCAATCTAACCTGCATTCCAAGTCGCTTGGGTCCATTCGGAAATCGTAAGGCGAGGTTGCTTGCCACCTCTTCCCACGCCTTCTTCTTCAGCCTACTATGTTGTGGCGCTTTTGAAAGGAGGATGTGACGCAGTTTCCCAATCTCCTCCACCAATAAGTTGATCTCTTCTCGAGTAAACTCGTCCGCTCTTCGCCTCATAAAGGGTGAGATTAGTGAGTCCATCTCGGCCAGACTCATTTGTGTCACAAGCGGGGTTGGAGTCGTTACCACTCGATACGAACTCACTTTAATCTCCTCCGACTGCACAATTCCACGCGATGTGGACACACTATCTTGGACAACGTGAAACCCATCGTCTGATAGCTGCACACCACGCGTACCCATACTTCACTCCTCACTAACTGCGTGACTAACCGTTTCTCTACAGTGTAAGTACGCTAACGTGCCGACTAGCCCATCGAGCAACTTGGTTGGTCAATTGGGGGGCCAATCACATTACACGCAGCCGCTGTTCGATTAGGTTACGTGCGTGCCTATATCTGCGCGCGTGCGTGCGTGTGCGCGTGCACATGCACATGCACATGCACGCAAAGCTTAAGGCAAAGGCGACACACGCGTCAAGATTGAGCCTAAGTCACTGTAGNCCATTCTAAATGTCAACCTACTAATGCTCCCGTGGGCATAAATCAGGCTTGCCAGAGGCCGATAATGATCATTTGTCTAAAATCGAGGTGGTTGCCACTTCTGCTCCACTCACTGTAGTCGGATGGTGTTTGGGTTTGGGTACATCCTGTGTCTGAGTCAATAATGACTTGGAGTCTTATAGACCTGGCGTCAATAGCGAGTCCTGTAATGGAATTCGTATACATTTGTCAACGCTTAACTCTGGCGCACACTTCTACACCTCGCAATTACCTTCGCCTTCATTGAAAGTCACTGATTTAAAGTAAGTTGAAACGGTTCTGATCTCTCACGTGTACATAGTTTGCATTGAAGTGGCATGCGTTTATTGTATAATCGTCGTTTGTAATATTTGTATTGATTCATGAGTCTAACACCTACCTGCAGAATCGTGCATGAATAAATCGGTTAGTAGCAATTTAAGTGTGCGCGATATGGAATATTTGCTGAGGCAACCGGACATCGGATTAAAAGTGAAGGTCAGTGGGTCATGTTAGGCATAAGTTCTCTCGAGGTCATGCAGTATGATTTTGGTGTGGTGAAGAGCTTTAACCATTTAAGAGAAGTAATGGACTAGAACTGGTGGAACCTGGGGGGGAGAGGAACGATAGCTTCAAGTGTACAAACACGCCTGCATAGGAGTAACCAAGCGAGGCCATTTCGATAACCCAATTGAGAGGATTTCTCCTCTCCTCTTCTTGTCCCGACCTTTAAACACTCTACATCTCTACTGAGTCAACTTTGGCAGTTGGATGAAAAGGGCAGAAATGTGGACTTCTTATGAAAATCAGCAGGAGTGTCACCTTGACTCCACGAAAAATAAGTCAACAGATAAAGTTGGAATCAAATGTGTGAAATACAATCTGACGCGATTTTAGCAAGTCAGATTGACAGAAAAATTTCATGGAATGAACGGGCAGGACGTTTGTATAAAATTCTTGACCATTCCGCAAAAATTAAATTTTATTTTAGCATTTATTATGCATGTAAATAGAGCCCTGTGATTGTCCTGTAAATCGCTTTATTTATTATTTACCCCATGATCAAAATTCACAACGAACCACCTTCGAGGAGATCACATGATGGGCCTTGGGCCAGTCAAATAAGAGCACCAATTGAAACATCCATGTATGTTGCCATTTCGTTAGCTAAATAACAGAGATATAAAAGCGGAGAACGCAAGTCGAATCGGCGTGCATAATTAAAGACACATTGAACTTACCACCATGTCAGCTATTCTTCTACTGAGAGGAAAATTAGCAAAGAATAAACAACCCAAATCAACTGATCTCAATGAGCTATCAGCAGAAAATATTGAGTAAGCTAGAAGGAAGTATCTTGTTCAGTAAATCAAGCTAATTGTCCATCTATCCCCGATTGAATTGGAGATTTGTTCTATTCTTTTAGGAAATGGAAGAACTCTATCAGTCTACCTCAAACCTTCCTCAGAGGGGACGGAATTATTGAATGGAATTTGGCGAGTGCAGAATACACAAATGTAATCGTACTAGGTATCGTTTTTTTTCATCTTTTGTTTCTGTTTTCGTTATGAGGTGCGTATTGCTACGGTAGGTATTGAAGAGTTACGAGCAGAGTTTAGAATCAGATTGAATCTCAGTTCAGTTTTGAAATACGCTCAATTTGCGGTACATTATAAGAAACTTAAGCTTGAACGGGTTGAGCAACATGTTGCACCTATCAGTTAGAATAATCCCCCTTTGGTTTGTTTGCAGATCTGAACACCTTTGCAATATTTCTTAATGGAGAATTTGTTCGGAATGCCCAAGTAAGTTCATTTTCAGTTTTCTCCGTTTCACCATTATTGAATATAAACTTGAATATAATTTTTTAGTACCAGATAATAAATTTGAAGAGTGGAGAACATCAAATCATTCTTCGAATCAGTTTTGCCACTGTGTTGGAAGCTGATAACATCCGAAGAGTAATTGAAATCAAAGCAAATATCAACTCTGACCTTCACTTATGTCTCAAAAGTTTCACATCAGAGTTCTTGACTCCAGAAAAACTTGTAAATCTCATAAGTCTTGGACTTTCACTTGACCACTGGTTTCTCTCGTCATCAACACTTTTGTGAATTCACTCAACCGCAGTCGTCTTCTCCGTTTATAACCTTTTTTGACAGTTTGACATTCACCTTCATGAACCAATTTAATCGCTTTTCCAACAGGGCTGGTGTCTAATGGAGCCAAATGCAAAATAATTTCGGTACTTCTGGTAGATCATGTAGTACTTTGTTCTTACCAAAGTGTAACCAGGGTGGTTATAGAAGAATTGCGATAATCTATTTTATCAGAAATAAAAAAGTTCAATCTAAATGTGTTTTCAGCTTGGAATAATTGATTAGAGGAGAGAGAGAGGGAGGAAGAGATTTTGTCCTAGCTTGATTTTCTGACTGTACACTTCTTGAAGTCGCGGGTTAATAATATAAACAATCGTTACTTTCAACACGTTATTTGTCATTTTTCATTATTTCCTCTTCTATTTTTTTCACATCTTGGAGAAAAAGTGTTCAATATTCTTATATGTACCTCCCTTCTCTTGGCCAATCAAATCTCCTACCCTTATTAACGCTGGTGCTGATGACACTGCAGTTTTGAGACATTTAGGATGGATTTATTTGAACCTCTATTTCGGCTTGCTAGGGAAGTCAGGTTGACTGCCACTAGCAATCAAGAGAGAGACGAAGGCGGATATTTCGAGTGGTGTCAAGCATCTCCAACATTTACTGCTATCCATACGAAGACGTTGATTGGTACTAACTGGTGCTTATTAATACTATGACTTGACAACATAATACAGAGAGTGTCACTGTTTTACTTTTCTAATTTGCTGATACTGTCAATTAAATGTTTTGAGGTGCACATTGGAGTGCATTCTTGTGATTGGAAAAGTCTGATAGAGCTATCAGTTTCATTTTACAACTCAGTATATCAATTTTATTATTTACTTTCTCTTGCGTAACAAAATATTGAATTGCAGAAACTAATGCTGATTAAAGGAGTGAACCTTATCCATCACAAGTGAATGCAGAGCCAAATCAATTAATTATCCTACTGAAGTGGTATAAGTAGAATCATAAGATTTCATTGTTTTTTACCTTTGTGATATTTCAATACAATGGAAATATTATTTTATAAACAGACATAAAGTAGTCCTAATCCCTGTAAAGCTAATTATGCTATCTCACTGGGTTAGGCTAACGGCATACAATGATCAACCCTAAATCAGAAGAACAAGATTTGGCAGGAGAAGCCATATATTTGAATTGAGGAGGACAATTAGTGACTGCCTTCCAAGTGTGTATGTACAAAGCTGTTTTCATTAGGAATACCGTGTGGGAATGGAGGAATCAGAGTGCTAGGATAGAGGCATGGTAACTGTAGAATGTCCAGCGCATTGTGAGAAAGTCAGATTGATCCGATAGAGTGAGTACTTAGTTGCTCCTTAACAACAGTGACACCCAGCATCGGGCTGTGAAGAAGTTTGTTTAGATTAATGGACAGATTGTTCGATTTCAGACTTGACGATAATGACTGATCCTGTGGGAGATCATAACATATAGATTGACTGAAATCTCGAAAATTTATTACCACAAGGGGAAAACATTTAACAAAAAAATAATTAACTTGATAGTTAAGAAATCACCACAGACGCTCATATTATCATGAATTTGATATTGAATGTACAGCTAATTGCTTTAAATTCACACATTTTCATTTTCAAGGTAAGTTGCACAATCCCACTATAATTACCTCCAAGTAAGTTTCCTTACGACCACAAGTAGATCAAGTCGTGATCTGAAATGTCCTGCTGTGTGACAATTTCCCCCTCTGTACCCCCATATTCTATATGTCTTGATGACCTCAATTCATATGGCCGTGTAAACTCGCTCTGAGACATCCATACATAGTTAAATGTCTCTTACTAAAACAAACTTCCCCTCTCTGCCTCCCTGTTCTCTGCTATTTTGGTCTTAAAACATACTTCGCGGCGTCCAGAAGAACTAATAGATGCGTTCTTCGTTTTAAATGAACGGAATCGAAGTGAACGCTCAACATTATTTCTCCTGAAGAATTCCCTTCCATGAACAATGCATTTATGTGACTTCTGTTTTATATAAACTGTCCATTTATGTCTTCTCATGTCATTCTCACAGGGTAAAAGATTGATCACATATTCTACTTCTATGACGCATTTTACCATGTGTTGGAATTTAGTGCTTATTCAAATGATTTCTAGTGAAAGAGGATTCTGGGCACCTTGATCAGTGATATGGTGTTTCCATGGACGTAGATTACAAATTGGAATAATACCTATTTATCTGCGTAAAATTAATGGTGACATTCCGGACAAAACGTCTCCTCCACAAACGTCAACATATTCCCTTTCAATTTCGTTACCCATATCACTGGAAATTTAACCATTTCTACTTCAGTCTTGGAAGCGCAGTTTTCCACTTCATCCACCTTCACATTAAAATAAGTAATTAGCCATGCGCCCATCTTGGAACTAAGTTCAGAAAGAATATTATTGCTGATTGTTCTGCATTTTAGATACTTGAGGTTCGATATGACAATTTCAAAGTGCCGAATACTTGAAACGAAGCACTTGACAAAATTTTACCTTCCTTCACGTCAATATTTCAATATTATGTTAAATCGGTTCACCCACTTTACCAAAGTAAGCCGAACTATTACAAGCTGTGTCACCAGTTAACATGTACGCGACTTTGACCAACTTAGTTGGGAGGACAGGGGGAGGAATTTGTTGACCTTTGGTGTGTACAAGATTATCACATGGATTTTTAAGTCATCTTATTAACAAGACGCAAATGTATACCTTACTTTTCATTCAGAGAAGAACATTTGAAACAAACAGCACATTCCTAAGATCTCCTTCCTTCATGCACATAAAATATGCCCATTGAGATTACACCTCAATGGATAGGATTGCTTGATACCGTTTCTGCTTTAAAACGGCACTGAGTTCACGACACTGGAAGGGTCGATAGGGAAATTAGCTTGCTGTTAATTAAAAGAAAATAAAACGTCTCATTTAATTCGGTGAGCTTTTAGCAGTGTCGTTTCTTTTTAAGAATCTCCATTCATAGGTACTGTGACACTGCTATTGAAGCCTTAGCAGGTTAATTCAAAGCACTGTATTTGGCGTTCAACCCCCATTTCATTATCCTACTTGCCATTTATGAGTAGTCTAATTTATAGAAACCGGACGCCATTTTTGTCTATTTTCTTATGGCTACTGGGAGACAACAGTTCAAATATTTAAAGAAACAGCTAAGAATGGAGAAAGGAATGAACGCTGACACCTGTATATATATATATATGCTGTACATATTCGGTTACTAATTTCGGGTGTATTATCTTTTAGGCTTTTCAGAATCGTAAGTTATAAAAAATCAAAAGTATAAATTAGTGGAGGGAAGAAGCATGACTTTAATTATAGGCTTTTAAATACACTTTAGAGGTTAGGAAAGCGAAACCCTCAAGTAAACTCATTCATTTAAGTGCGATGATTAAATGCCGCAGGAATACAATCTAGAGGACTTTACTTACGGACATTGTTCAACCACGGTCAATGCAGATGAATTATCTTCAATGCGCAGTTGCAAGATGCACCTGGTTAACGAGCCACTTGCTGTTCAGGAGCAAAAGCACACTTTTGATTGCATGAGCATCTGGCAGCTCAACTGCATTGGTCTCATGTCATTGGTTGCCCACTGGCCATCGAGTAATCTAGATAATTTCACGAGCCTATGTCAAATTGTGCCAAAATAGTAAATACTCCATTTATAATGAATAAGTGGATTGTCCCGCTTCTGAAAAAGACCATTTGTATATAATCTTTTCAGATAATTTGCAACAAAAGCTGTCTATTTATCTCTAAACCGAAAGGTGTAGAATTTAATTCTTTTTGTTGGAATATGGATTATTGAATTTATAAAGGCGATGGGTTTCGATCACCGTGTCATGATCCTTATTTTGCACAATATGGCCCCTTGTAGCACCTTACAAGGGCTTAGGAACTGCTTTTGCCCATAAATCATCGACTTTGACACCACTTCATCCATCAAATAGTTGAATTTGTGAAAAATATGCCCATATCTTCTAAGCTTTACAACAGATTTGATCATTAATTCTAAGTTAATAAGGCTCAACTATGTAATATGAGGTGTCACAGCATAATTACGTAGCAATTAGCCAATTAAACCCTTAAAATACGCGAAGTTATGAATTGCCGCTTCACAAATAGTCTGCGTGGGAGCTTTAGACGAGGTTAAGCATGAGTAGAGGTTTAAATATCCCAGAATAATCCAAAAATGTGATGAGAGACAGTTATTCGAAAATTTTCCCGATGGGAAACGATCGGATAACGAGAGGTATGGTAAGGGAGAGCCAGGGCTATGACGTGGAAACAGAGTAATTTATAACGACAACTTGTAGACACCCAATGTTAGGGCTGCGATCTGATATAAGTGAGTACGTGAGCGCGTGTTTTGGTTGGGCAAAGAATATTAGCCTAATTACTTCTAGAGGTCAATTTAATTACCTTCTGAATTCAGTAACCAATCATTTTCAAAATGATTGCGAATGGGTCATGATTTGATACCATTTTGCAATTTGGTAAATCAGAGACCTGTGGTGAAGTTGACACTTAGTGATGAAGAGATCGCTTCAGTAATAACAATTACATGGCAACACAGGTCAGTAGGTAAAGAGGGAAACCGGTAATGAGATGTCTTCGCGGTTTAATTAAAATCAAAGTTAAAAAACCCGCGTATTTCAGAGCTATGCACGGGTTAACCGAACACTGTAAATGTATTTCACCTCTTGTGCAAAAAGTATACCTACATATGCATCACTAATTTGTACTCGGTAGTACTCCGTTATGATTCTCCTATGCTTTACCAAAACCAGCTTTCATACACTCTGCGCAGAAGCCTTGTTCTCTCTCATTCCTTCATCTCCTCTTAGCGATTTTACTGCTCTTCGACTTAATTATTTCTGTTATTGTCCACTATTCCTCCGTTTCTTTATTAAATATATCTCGTCATAATAGATTTCGCTCTAAAAGCTTATTCTGTGGCCTCTAAAGTCATCTTCTAAACTAAACGCAGTATCTATATCTGTTTCTCTTTTGAGAAAAACGCTTCAGACAAACAGTGCACTCATAAAGAGGGATAAAAATGTACCACTCCACACTACCCCTTCTTAAAAAGAATTTTTCTAACTGAACACACTCCACATACGTTGAATAAAAATGCAATTTCAGTTTCAAATGAACCGACAATTTGTGAATTCTCACATTACTTTGATGGGCAAATGATAGGTTAGCAATGGTCCACTTACACCTCTTTTGTGAACGGACAGTATCCAATTGTTGATTATAAGAGTGCATATTGAATAATGATTCTGAATACTTCGAGCGTTGGAGTGGTTTCCACTCCTTCATGTACGCGTTGCGTATGCACTTTCAAAAACTCATTTATTGCTGTCGATTCTATTGCATTTATTGCACTGAATTGTGAGGTTCTTTTCCTTAATGTGTTGTATGTGGTGGTTTTAGCGGATGCCACACCTTAGTAATCCTCCTAAGCAGTCCAAATAGCCTCTAGCAGAGTCCTCTATTATCAATTCCTTGTTTTTGTGAGTCAAAAGCTTAGTCATTAAATAGAAAACCGTTCTGGGCTGCAGGGATCCTGATTGCTGATTGGTTGAGGAGGTCTCTGTCCACACGTCCGCACATGTTCTCTACGCGACCGACTTCATACCGCACTTCCCAGAAGTTCGACCGCACGTGATTCAATCGGTCCTGTTAGCATTGTGAACCCCACATGGTTCAAATAAGATTTTCGTGTCAGCCCTCTTTGGCATGTGGGTCACTAATACGTCTAAACGTTTTTTGCTTACGTGGGAAAAGTATTTGAAGTAATGCTTTCGAAGCAAAAGTTTCTTTACGACTGCACCATTCATGAGATTCATTTCTAGTAAAGCACAAATTTCATTTTGCCGATTAATTGCCAAAGAGTTTAGAAAATATTTTTGGCCTTCCTTGTTTTGTGAAGGACTATCCAAAATATAGAACTTGAAAATAATCTTTAACGTTCGTATTAATGATGCAACATAAGATATACAATAAGGTTTTACACTTAATCCCACGAAATGGGGAAAAGAGTGCACGCTACCTTTTCATCTGCCAATTTGCTAACAAGAACTTAGATTCTACTGACTTTCAGGTCTCCTCGTCTACTGGGTAGAAGATGAGTTAATCGCCCGTAAAGCGAAAAGTGTAGTACCAATGTACGGTTGTAATTAGCCTGCAGTTGTTCGAACTAGACATTGGTTCTACCGGTTATTTCTCAGTCGAATTTCATAAAAATTTTGCTAGATTAAGATATAATGACGTTGAAATATTTGGAAAGATCGTTCCACAGCGTCAACTGATACAATCCTTTATAAACAAAGCCAATTGTAACGTTTCCCTTACTTTTTTATATTTATGAATTCGGTTGGAGGCTCAAGATGATCGGTCTTTTGCACCAATAGTTGTTAAATCAACAAAAGCCACTGCTCACTTTTTGCGGCGCTCCCGTTTATAATGTTTTCAATTACTTATTCAAGTTGTAGCTTTATTGACCTTTAAAAATTCGTATAGAAGTGCTTCAAAATGTGCCTTTCGAATAGGAAATGTTTTGAGTACACTCCGTGTATGGCTTTACTATTTGGTCTCTACGATTTCGTGTAGAAATTTTGGGAAGATACAAAACACATTTGACAGGTTGTTTAGATAACATAAAGGACGTGAAGTACTGCTCCCCACACATGTTTCCCAAAGGGTATGCACGATTCGTAGATTACTTCAGAGGGAAAGGTCAGCTCATCTCTCTTCGAAGTCTCAAGGCGCACTTACGCAATTATCTCTTGTCAACTTTTCTCGCGCGTCAATGATTAATGGAATCATTGGTCATCTAACTCGTCAAAATTTACTTTGTTTGAAACGCTATGGCTTTGACAAACGCATAGTAGACACTTCTTACGCCTTCCATCTACATGGCCGAGTCTGGACCCAGGAACTGTGGTTTTCTATCATTGGCAAATAAGAGAGCTTAGCAGCTAATGACTCACTTTTCAAGTCGCAATACTATTCCAATTGTGAGTAGGTGTTGAGATTATAAGCATTATTGTTCTATACGTAATTACGGATAAATTGATTGGTTTTCAAAACTGGACGAAGATAAACACAAACAAATATTGACAAATACTAGCGGCTTGTACCAAAATGAATGCTTAAAATCATAAAAAACAAGATATGAGTATTTTAGCAATTGAAAATTTACTATGGGGTTTATTACGGAATGTCTACTTTCTTCACATGAACTGATATAGTCAAGAATTTTATACAACCGTCCTGCCCGTTCATCCTATGAAATTTTTCTGTCAATCTGACTTGCTAAAATCGCGTCAGATTGTATTTCACACATTTGATTCCAACTTTATCTGTTGACTTATTTTTCGTGGAGTCAAGGTGACACTCCTGCTGATTTTCATAAGAAGTCCACATTTCTGCCCTTTTCATCCAACTGCCAAAGTTGACTCAGTAGAGATGTAGAGTGTTTAAAGGTCGGGACAAGAAGAGGAGAGGAGAAATCCTCTCAATTGGGTTATCGAAATGGCCTCGCTTGGTTACTCCTATGCAGGCGTGTTTGTACACTTGAAGCTATCGTTCCTCTCCCCCCCAGGTTCCACCAGTTCTAGTCCATTACTTCTCTTAAATGGTTAAAGCTCTTCACCACACCAAAATCATACTGCATGACCTCGAGAGAACTTATGCCTAACATGACCCACTGACCTTCACTTTTAATCCGATGTCCGGTTGCCTCAGCAAATATTCCATATCGCGCACACTTAAATTGCTACTAACCGATTTATTCATGCACGATTCTGCAGGTAGGTGTTAGACTCATGAATCAATACAAATATTACAAACGACGATTATACAATAAACGCATGCCACTTCAATGCAAACTATGTACACGTGAGAGATCAGAACCGTTTCAACTTACTTTAAATCAGTGACTTTCAATGAAGGCGAAGGTAATTGCGAGGTGTAGAAGTGTGCGCCAGAGTTAAGCGTTGACAAATGTATACGAATTCCATTACAGGACTCGCTATTGACGCCAGGTCTATAAGACTCCAAGTCATTATTGACTCAGACACAGGATGTACCCAAACCCAAACACCATCCGACTACAGTGAGTGGAGCAGAAGTGGCAACCACCTCGATTTTAGACAAATGATCATTATCGGCCTCTGGCAAGCCTGATTTATGCCCACGGGAGCATTAGTAGGTTGACATTTAGAATGGGCAGCTAGGTAGCCAAATGTTGTGCAACTCCATCTCAGTTCAGAGTGAGATTAGAGTGATTAGAGTATGCGTGGTTATTTCAAATATTAGCATAATCTCGCATTAGGCAGATGAGGCGAGCATTTCATAATGTAGTAGTAGTAGTAGTGGAGATCGACGCTGGAGGGTGGTTGTGTGAGTATAAGAACTCACACTTTTATGGAAATGCTGAGGTGGCACTTGCCTTCAAATAGTGAGTCATTCGGAGAAAACTAACAAGCAGTGAAGTGTAATGGCAGGGAGTGTTTGAAAATGAGGTGGTTTGGAGGAAACCATCATGTAGAAGGCTTGGAGGATTGGCGAATCGGGTGGATGGATGGATAGATAGATAGATAGATGGATAGAGGGATAGATAGATAGAGAGATCACTCAAGTGCGCTCGTGTCACGTCTACAGTGACTTAGGCTCAATCTTGACGCGTGTGTCGCCTTTGCCTTAAGCTTTGCGTGCATGTGCATGTGCATGTGCACGCGCACACGCACGCACGCGCGCAGATATAGGCACGCACGTAACCTAATCGAACAGCGGCTGCGTGTAATGTGATTGGCCCCCCAATTGACCAACCAAGTTGCTCGATGGGCTAGTCGGCACGTTAGCGTACTTACACTGTAGAGAAACGGTTAGTCACGCAGTTAGTGAGGAGTGAAGTATGGGTACGCGTGGTGTGCAGCTATCAGACGATGGGTTTCACGTTGTCCAAGATAGTGTGTCCACATCGCGTGGAATTGTGCAGTCGGAGGAGATTAAAGTGAGTTCGTATCGAGTGGTAACGACTCCAACCCCGCTTGTGACACAAATGAGTCTGGCCGAGATGGACTCACTAATCTCACCCTTTATGAGGCGAAGAGCGGACGAGTTTACTCGAGAAGAGATCAACTTATTGGTGGAGGAGATTGGGAAACTGCGTCACATCCTCCTTTCAAAAGCGCCACAACATAGTAGGCTGAAGAAGAAGGCGTGGGAAGAGGTGGCAAGCAACCTCGCCTTACGATTTCCGAATGGACCCAAGCGACTTGGAATGCAGGTTAGATTGCCTGAAGATTGTAATTGAATTGTCCTTGTGATTACAATTGTGTCTTATGCCCTATTAACTGTTTCAATGGGAATAGTTGAAGAAGAAGTGGGAAAACATTGTGTTAAGGACAAGAAGGAAACTTCGTGACGGTGTGTTGGCTCAGGAGATGGAGCGAAACGAGTTTTTGAGGATGGTGGTGCAATATCTCGTGGAGGCAAATCAAGCGAAGCTGCAAGTTGGAGAGTCTCGAGAGGTGGGAGGAGGAGCAAGTGGGCGGGCACCTATGGAGTATCCAAGTAATCCTCCGAATTCTTCACTGTGCGTTGCTGAAACTGTGGCAAATGTGGCAGACATGGAGGTGAGTGCTTTTGAGGCATAAAAATTTAAAGGAAAGAGAATTTGTTTACGGTCTTCTAATTGGCATATAATTTGGTAGTTCTAGGGACACCGAATCTGAAATGTTGAAACAGCACTTGTTTTCGACGGTGAAGGATGTGAACAGTCCGAACTTACTGTTTAAAGGGGAGAATAGGGTGTGTAATGTGTTTGCTATTTATTTTAATTCAGGGGACGGTGAATGGAGCAACCAATGGGGACTGCATTGTCGTTGATACTCCCGTTGAATCTCTTGAGAATGTACAGATAAAGAGAGACGTGGATGAAACTGCTCCTCCTCCTCCTCCTCCTTCTCCTTCTCCTTCTCCCACTTCCATTGCATCAAATGCTGGAACTCAGACTGCGACAAACTCGACAGAGGCCAGCTCTGAGGAGGGAGAAAATGAAGTCCAAGACGGCCTATTGAATAGTGAGAACAATACGACGGTGCATGTGTTGTAAGTTTTCTGCTCTTGTTTTTGACAAAAAGTAGATGTTATGGTTTGTGTTACACGATCACCACAGAGTGCCCTCCTGTGTGAGAGCGGTGTTCACTGAGACTGGAGGAGTTTAACTTCGCTACTGATATTCTGTCAGTACCACGCATTAATGGTTGTTCCTTTTTAGTGCAAATGCAAATGGTTGTCCAGAAAGCTCGGAAGTTGCAGACGAATTTCATCTGACAAGACGTCGAAGAAAGAGAATGTTCAACAGGGAGTCGGTGAGACAATCAAGAGTTGAGCACGAACTGCGAGTGAAGATTCTTGATATGAAGCATCGCTACTGGCAACTGAAATTCGAGTCCCTCAAGAGAAGAATTTCACAAGAGGAGCAGCAGCAATAGAGGAAGTAACTGCCTTTGTCCTCTTTCTATTACTTATGGTCTTGTGTACTTAATGCCTGTAAATAAGAGAATGTCTATGATGTTCAGATTTTGAGGTTTTCGGTAAAAATCGCAGCTGTGTCCAAGTTTATGTGAAGTTGGCGAAGTCAAAACATTTACAAGATGTTGTAGGATTGGTACTGGTGCTAAAATTGTTCCCTTATATTCCTGCATGCTTTTTCACTCTCAAGTTACTTCCAGTGTAGGAAATAAGTGCAAATGAGCTTTGGAGTTTGAGTCGATGAATTTTGGATGTCGGACACAATTTACATAATTTCCTGCATGTACTGTCTGCACGACTCAGAGAATCATTTTCTCTGTGTGGGTTGTAAAGCTCAAAATATGAACATGTGGGGTGAATTGTGCGACTCTCTCCTAAGAGAGAAGTCTTGGAGAGGACAGTTATTCCCAGAGGTCACGCTCTCACCCCCGAAAGCCGTTTTCCGGACTACAAAGAGTGCCACGTCCACTCCAAAACCCTCCGGAAATAACAAAGCTACTGCTTGTTCCGATAACTATTCAATTCCCTAGCCTCTTCGTCCTCTCTGTCCCCTTTAGGACTAGTGACAAACAAAAGAACAGTGGTAGTGGTTTTAGCAAATTAGATTTATCATCATTGTAAAGAGAGAAAAAATGAGAAAACAGAAGAGGAGGGGGAGAAAAACGCGCGCACACTTCGACAAATCGCCTAGCCTCAACACAATGAAGATTCAAGCCACAGACGAGCATTAAGGGGAAGCTGCTATTCATGATTCTGATGCTGACACGACAATGAGAAGGGGGTGGAATGAAATTAAGAGGGAGTTGGGGGGGGGAGAGGGGAAACGACATTAAAAAGCGACAAAAGGGAAGAGGTGTCGATTAAAATATCACACAGACGCATACGCAGACGCAATACAACCTCCTACTGCTGATCATCTTCTAGCTTCTTTTGCACTTTGCTGAAGTCGAATTTCTCTCCCATCATTCGTTCGTAAATGTCCAACACGTTGTCACAAGTTGTTTCAAAGTGAGTTGTGGCATCGTAGCTCGAGGAAACAAAGATCTGAAATGTAAAGCACACGCATGTGAATATCATTATTAATACAGCTTACTGACTACACACCAACTCACATCAGTGTTGTTATAGAAGAGGTGTGCCGAAGCTATTACGACTGAAGATCACTAGTTAAAAAGGAATCCACGACGAATGAGAGAGAGGGACAAACAACAAGCCACCATTGTCTGAGGATGAATGCTTACTCCCACTATCGGAATTTGTCAAGAAATGACAACTTGACCTTGGTATCTGCTGCAATTCACAAAATTCCTCCACAAAATCCACATTTATATGCAAACTTGGTGCAAATGGTACGACATCAAACTTGTCTTGCAAAATTTAACCGAGTGAACTTTTAAGCTCCATGTTTTCAGTTTTCATTACGTGAAATTGATAGCCAAATTGGCATATTTGTACTATTTGACGTTAATGATCCAAAGGTGAGGTAGAAAGATTAGGAAATCTCTCAGTAAAGGTTAATCACCAAAGAGGAAATAGGGTGCGTAGCTTAGCGCGTTTACCGCAATGGAAATGGCCAATTCGGCGACTAAACTACAGGATTCACAGATGATGCAACTTACATTGTTTGTCTTGCCGTCGTTGGTAGGTTCGTAGATGTTGGAGACGGAGACAAAGCAGTCGCGCATGCGCCCGAGAAGACGAATACCGGGAGCAATTTCCTGTTCCGGATGATTGGTTTCAGCAGTGGTGGCCACCAGAACAACGAAGAATGGCTTTGCTGCTACGTTGTGATCATACGACACACAGGAGACGTAGATATCTACAAATCACACCAAGAGGAAGGAATGAGAGTGCTCTTTCTAATAATGCCATCCATTACAATTTCGCCTTCTAGAGCACTAGAGAGACAGAGCGAGACTATTGCCTTCGGGACTGGCCATTGGAAAGTAATTCTGTCAAGGTTGTTAGCTGTCTCAATGTTAAGCTATTGGCAAAGCGATTGGTGGTTACAGATAAATATGCCCAGTTTGATGCAAAGCCGCAGAGAACTCAAGCCCACGCGTTCTATAACAAAGATTAGAGAGACCGTCAGCCAGTGCCCATGCACGATTCGATTGTCAGTTATATCCCCACATTTCTCCTAACAAGAAGGGACCAATGAGTAAACACACCATTGTCAAATAGGGAGTGAGGTTTGGATGGTCTTGTATTGAGGTCAGGTAAAAGCGGGAGTGTCATCAAGTTGGGCGAAAATAAGAAGGACCCCAATGAACCCACCTTAATTGATCAAGTGGAAAAGATGTGAATCATCTACTAAACCACATTCCCGTCCATATTTATTCCATATTTGTATCCAACATGTTATCTAAGTATCGGTTATGTGCGAGGCTCTCCCCATCTAACTTGGTTCCACAAATCTCATCCAAATACCTGTTTCGAATGCTATCTCCCTACTTTGAGCTGCAGAAGTTGCAGACTGATAGCTCACTAACTGACTATACACTGACTCCACAAGTACTCGTAGTAGAAGCAATGAATGCGTGACCTTCGGTGATAAGATGGAGATGAATTGGCGAGACCCACGGTAGCAATAAAAAAATGTGTACGCAATTTTGACGAGAAAAGTGGCGAAACTTCAAGCACTCCCAATTGCTACATATTTTGCGTCATAAAAAGGATCAAATCGAGCGGGCCTTTATATACATCCATACAAAAGCGTCCACTAAGTGTTGAAGCATCGGTTGAGTCAATATGAGATTCTTAATGATTTGCTTAAATGCAGATAGGAGATGGTCTCACAGCTTGGATTTAATTCCCCTGTTAAGTGGAAACGAGAAAAATAAAGTGAGGAAGTCAAAAATCCAGATTCTACATAATAGAAAGTGAAATAAACAGTACGCAGTGTCTTTCAGGGCGAAAATGGGAGTTCCAGAGCAATTTATGAAGTTGTCAAAGCTCTCTTGGAAACAGACCTTCCTATCTCGCTTTGTTCGATTTATGAAATAAACACTCTATCGAAACTACGTGTATAGAAGTTAGAGGCCATAAATTATAACACGATCCATGACGTAAATAATACCAAAATATATGAACACATTTTCAGTGAAAAAGCGTGAAATCTCATTAAATTCTAGCATCACTGAAGGCGTCCATTCAGAACGCCTCCAGGATTTGGCCATGGCAACAGTGACGAGAGGATGCCATATTCCAGCGTTTACAATTAAGGTATCGCAAAGAGCGCATACAACAGCCAAATAACACCGAAAGACTAAGTCCACCATTTATATGGAAGAATGGAAACCTGCAAGACCAATGTAAGCAGAAAGATTAAGGTCAGGTTAGAACATGCAAACGCACCTTAAATTAACTTCTACTGAGAAAGAGATACTATTAGATGGAAATTTTCAAATTCAAGAGAGTTAAACGTCTAACGCGAGCTGTGGATGGTTAAAAATTCATGATGAACATGGTGAAGGGGAGAGCTCTATAATTATACATCAACCATGAAAGAGATCTGGAACTCTGATTATACGAAACGAGGGGATCCAACGGAGTAAAACGAGTAGTCACATTTGAGCAACTTTCGTGATCCAAATAATAAGTGTGCAGGCACCACAAAATCGATAAATTGGACCATAAAAGGGGCAATTAAAGAGCACGAAGTTCACAAGAAACGTGTGTTTAATAAGTGGGC
>CAADRB010000105.1:60947-82076 GCA_900708905.1 Hymenolepis diminuta
CCTAACTCTAACTCTTACTGAATTTTGCAAACATGAACTCAACTGGATACTCTGAGATCAAACCAGAAATTCAACATTGATACATTGGCTGTTGGGAAGTAAATACTACCTCCAATGAAATGTGCTCCAATAGATGCATTTAAAATTTGTATGAAGTATGACCATTAACATCCTCAGTTGATCACATACCATTATTCGATTTCACTTTTTCATCCTCAACGGAATTTTTTTTAACTTCACTCGCGTTCAGATGTCAATCCCGATTACATCTTATAAAAGAATTTACATTGCCAAGACGACAAAATATGGTTTGTTTAATAGAAAAATATCATTACTATTAACTGAATTTACTATTTCTAGTGGTTAGTTAAAAGGGGCAAACATGCCTGTTTGCATATGAAATCACAAGTAGAAGTGTGTATTTGTTGGGTAGAAATTCTGTTAATATTTAAACTTTAATATTCAAATAATGAAATATTTACGGATAATTTATTATTTAATGTATCTATTAATAAAATTTAACCATTAATAACATGAGAAATGCAGTTTGGTAGTAGTTTATTTGTAGTGGTAGTAAATGGAAACATGAATGCCAGAGATTGGGTGTTCGCTACCGGAATCGGCCAACAAAATGAGGAACATAGATTCTGCAATCAGCTCTGTTAAAATGTGCATTCAATTCCGTCAGCATTATTTTCCATTTGAATTTCAAATATTCAAAACAAAAATTGTTCTGTTAACTTTAGCATTCCGCATTCATTAGAAAGTAAGAAAACTGGGAATTTAAACGACACCAATGGCTCTGACCGTCCCACTTTAATTTCGCAATGTTCAGGAACGATATATACGTTATTTCAAATCCAGGGAAAATTAATATCCAAGCCAATCTACTTCTAGGAGACTTTTTGAGAATAAATGTCTTCAGCCTACTCCGAAGAACACAATGAACACTTTGACCAAAGTAAAAGTAAGCGTCCCGTCCATATTTCACTGCTGAGATGAATTCACAATCATCGGTTACAAGATTCCCTGATTCAGTATCTCCTCGTTCCGGAGTGACCGAAATTCGGTTTAAACAGATAAGAGAAGTAAAATGGTAAATTTCTCTCTAGCCTATCATCATTTTTGTCAGTTTTTGTGGATCCGAGTAACAAAATCTCCAGTTGAACGGTAAGTGATAACTTTGAAATAATGATGGTACTTGACTTAAATCTCATTTGCTCTGTGGTGGCGACATTATCACCATAGTTAAGTAAGACGGAAAGACATTCACGCCACATTTTACAAACATTCAGGAGAACCACTTCCAACTTATTTTGCACCCTATATTGGGTCATTTAATGTAGTTGATACAAACAAATGGGAGGTAAAATATATTCTCATCTGAAAATTTAATGATATTTAGCGTTTCGTTCACAAATTAAATGTTATTTAATTTCTCAATAATTTCTTGTTTAATAATTTAAAATTACATTAGATCAAAAGGTTTACGTGTTTCATTGTTGATATTATGCAGAAGTGAGACGAAAATAATCAAACCTCACTCCGAGTATCGACAGGACAACTTGTATCATGCGCCATTTGCAACCTCACGTAAATACATTCGTTCAAACAAAAGGGAGTTGGTAGAGACAGAATCTTAAGGTGGAGAATGTACGAATCTCCCATATAAGAATTATTTTCGGCAAATATTATCTCCTTTTATATAGCAATATTGCCATTTCAAATTAGTGGTAACCATCCAATAATGCAAATTGCCGCCAATTATTAACGAAGTACTCAATATGTGTCACTTGATTGACATGTGCGACATAGAATGGTTTGGCATACTGTTAACAAAGAGTGAAATTGAGAGARCAWCTAGAAAAATWAAGTTATRTAATCTTYCTAGTGACATTATTTGTAGAAGTTGTAAAGTTAAGGGTCAATATTTTGGTTCCACATTGTCGGTGCTCGCTGAGCCCTTAGTACTGTTGGTATCGAGGATGAATTATTTGGGTTTGCGTTTCAAACCTTTGAATTAACCATCATGAGGTGATTGCAAAGGATTCCTTACAGCATCCACTCGAACGAAAACGAAGGGGTAGGTCAATGAGACCCAATGGAATTGTGCTGGTCTATCAACCAGACGTGTGGGTATAGGCGAAGAGATCTGAAGAGGTCTTGTAAACGAGCAGTATAGGACAGAGGATCAATATTGTCGTTTTCTGTGAAGTTGAGTCAAACTGAGTTCTACAGGGTGGTATCTGAGGTCTTGTTAAATGATGTTTTTAAATCCAAGTAGAATGATCGAGATGCTTGCCGACCAATCAAACCTTGAAGACGTTGGGATTTAAGCAGATTTTAGCGTATTTGAGGCGTCGATGAAAAGGTTCGACGAAGTCATTAGAAGTTGGACGGTAATCTGTGTTTGGGATGCGCGTTGAATCGAGGAGGTGGCAAATTTGTCGAAAGAGAGCAGAATTTAATTGTCATTCTTATCTGTGGTGATCGTAGATATCCATGACTGCACAGGCATTGCAGTAATGGATTCAGATGAAGTATCTTTCAGTACTTTAGTTACAATCAAGCCGTTTTTTCAGCCTCTTGGCAAATGATTCTGTTAAGTATTCAGTATTTAATAGACAACAGATGAGTAGATCAACACTAGATCGCATTATTTCTAAGAGTCAAATTCCCCATTTTTGACATCCCGAGACATGAAAAGAGGAGGATAATAAAGTTTCCATTTAACACATACATTCAGCATAGAATATAGTGATTATTTGTAGCATTATGACCTCTTATTTAATGGGATAGTGTTAGTTACATAGGGCACATAAGGTCAGATAAGGTTAACGATTTGAGGTATAGCATTTGAGTGCAGATGATCATGTTATGGAGGTTACAGAGGGAGAGACCATAAATTAAATATCTTACCTATAATCATTAATGCTAACTGTTGGTAGGATCAATTTAATTTCTAATTAACCTAATAAGTATATACTAATTGCAATTATTAAATTCATTCCGAAATTTATTGATAACTGCTCAACGAAAGTTAAGTTAGTATTTTGAATATCCACAATGTGAGTATTTGAAGCCTAAAACTAATATTCGGTTTGTGCTCACGGAGAGGAAGCAGTGTATTTAATACCCCTCCGCGCGATAGTACATTTAAGAAAAATTTGAAAATAAATAATACCCAAATGATGTTCGGCGAGAAATGAAGCCAAATTTGAATGATAAATCCAGAAAATAATTCTATTTCACGCATTGCTAAGCATTAACCACAACTGAAAGATGTGCGTAAAAGAGAACGCATTACATATGAACCCTTGGTGTCAGCGACTATCCCCAAGTGAAACTGAAAGTGAGAATATGCTGATGTTTGGATGTTTCTTATAGATTATAAGTTATAAAACATTTTTTCTTTGTCATGGGAAATAAGTAGATAAGGAAACCTATTGCAATGGGGTTCGAAGACTGTGAAAGCACTTGAGAAGAGACATCCTACAGAAATCGCCATTACGTTAATGGGCAGTCCCATTTATGAGGAGTTCAATAATTATAACTCGCATCGATGGCACACTGGTCACCTTGCTCGTCTGACATGTTATTAATCGCGGGTTCAATCTCTGTCGACGCACACCCAGTGGGCGGAATGACTAACTGCACTGGTTAAGTCTGGCTCATTTAGAGGCTGCCAAAATTCGACAGCCTCTCACCAGAGGGGCTCTATGGTGCCACTCGTCACCGAAGCTGAGCATCGAAAAACGCTTTCTCGAATGGGGTTGGATTTTATTAGTGTTTTATCTCGCATTGTCTATAGATCTCCCTTTAATTGATCACACTTTTCGTCATTTGCAATTAATTCGTCATCAAAATGTTTCCACTTGAACTTGGTCAATTTGTTATTATTTTACTCATTATTAATCAAATAATTAATTATTTATTAATTTTGATTCTTCTTATACTCTTAGCAAAAATCGAGACTAGTAGTGGATTTATTCAGTAATATATTATTATTGGACTTTAGAAAAATTGAATAGCGTCAACTTTGCATTTATTAAAGGTAATTTAATCTTAAATCTTTGAGTCCCCAACGCAGTAGATAATCCTCCAACCGCGAAAAGGTGATATGAAAAGGATTTCTTTTGTGATCGAAAGAGTTCGGAAGTGACACAAACACAGAAACCCCACAGTAGTTATATTAAGTTATTGTGGTGATTAGACCTGCTGACATGTTCGCTTTCACAGGTAATGCATTTGAGAAAATTTCATATTCTTTTATTAAATGTGGAGCCGATAACCTGTCCCACTTAGCGAATTTTAATATCTGTGAATAGAGTAAAAATGTTCAGCCCTTCGCAAGTCCTTGTAGGCAATAATTTTTGCTGCCGAACCGGTATGATCTATTATTATTAATAAAGCCCAGCGAGGTTTTCCATCTGAAGTGTCTAAATATCAGGTTCGCATTTCGGATAAGAAAGGGAAATTAAATGTGATCAGTTTAATAGATTAGTTAGTTTTGATATATCAAAATCCCATAATATGTTCCTTATTTGAAATAGTTCATTCTAGTTGTATTTAAGATAAATTTGATTGGAGTAACAAGTTTTCGGCTTAGTATTTCATGGGAGGTGGATAAGTGTTCAGTGGAGGATTTCAACCTTAAAATCGAGATTTCTGTACAGTTCCAACTGTAATTGGGTCTTCTTTTATCTTTAACTTTTGAGAGCACTCGTCAGATTACAGAAAAAACATACACTCGATATTATAATCTTATTTCCTTTCAAAATAACATTTGGAACCTGGAACTCGGTACCAAGACACAATTACCAATATGCAAGTTTTGGGCTCAAATTAATGTTCAGGCATTTTAATAAATATATAAATTTTATAGTTAATTTACAATCAAATTGTCAATTGAATATCTTACAGTAGTTAACTTGGTCAGAAGAAAGGTATCCTAAAGCTACTTTTACGAGAAACCCATGTTCTACCGCCTCTCGTAGTGACCAGAAGTGACCAAGGTGGTTGATCACTTTCACCACTGGATGTGCACCAAGTTTACAGACGTACACGTTGACCACTACACCACCAACACAAGAGAGTTCGTAATTTTATTTTAGACTACGCCAAGTTTGATTAAATCTTTAATCATAATAAGTGCAGGGAGGTTAGAGCGAGAGAGGTTTTTTAATATGATTGGCCAATATGTGTAGAGCTTTCATTAAATAAGAGAATTATTTAACGAAGTTAGAATGTCAAGAATTTTACTTCGTTTGAATTCGTGAAGTATTGAATCGTTATTTTTTTAAAGGGGTACAAGTCAGTGGGGATTTTCAGAGGCTCGTTTTTCATAATTTCATTCAGAGCTTGATGGCAACATATTTAACTGGTAGTTGATTATACCATTTTGATTCTTTCTTACCTTCGAACTCTACCTAAATTTTAACTGAAAGCACTTAATTATGACTAAGACAGTAGTTTCTAATGTATAATTGTATATCCTACAGAAAGAGTTCAAATCGATAGAATCCGGTGAATCTACCATTTAAATCTTCACTTTTCAATCAGTCCAATAAACTTTTTCATACCCTCAATGGCCTGAGCTTTTTAACAGATGCTCAATAGCTCACCTGAAATTTGTTTGGTGATATTAATTGCATTAATGCATATTGCAAGGGTCAGTTGAGGTCATTTTGGTTTAACAGGAGCGGATTCGTAATAAAACCAACTCTGGATCATTGGTATTTTTGGGACGGCCTTCAAAATTTTTGAAATTTTATTTTCTAAACGTGTCAATTAAAAAAAATTATTTAAATTTAAAAAATTACAAGTAATTATAACATTTTTTATTGCGTACATCTCATTTTCTTTAGGGTATACAACTATTCTTTTTATTCATAATTAAATATTTTATAGTTGTTTGTTTAATCAACCATTTAAAATTGTGTTAAGCTCGTAGTTCAAATCTTAACCACTTGACTGACCGTATCGTGATGACCTCCTCCGACTTCGAGTTTCTCAGAGTGATCGCAAAAGGACGTTATTCAAGGATATATGAAGCGAGGAGAAAGGATAGTGGTGGAAGCACCAGATTATGCGCCATCAAACTTTTTACCAAGTTTGATCCAAAGTCGGCTGAGTACATTCTTCGTGAAGAGTACATTTTAAGACGCATCGCCGCAGCGCAAAACCATTCACCCTTCATTATCACTTACTTCGAATCCATGCGCTTTCGTGAGTATCCCGTCTTCGTTTTGAGTAGAGGTTGTGGTATGGACCTATTCGATCTCACATTTAAATCTGGACGAATGACAGAAGGACAGGCTAAATTCTATGCTTGTGAGCTCATCTGCGGCTTAGAACATCTTCACTCATTAAACATTGTCCACTGCGATATAAAACCGGAGAATATTTTACTTTACCACTCTGGTCATATCATGATCACCGACTTCGATCTGGCCATGGATCAATCAATGAATGGTGATCCTAAATTCCGGAAACATGCTGGAGGAACACTGGGCTATGAAGCTCCAGAGATTTTAAAGGGAGTAACTTGCACGAGGAAATCAGATGTATGGAGCATGGCCGCTGTTGTAGCTGATCTAATCTGCCCCAGCAGGTTGACTACGACTAAAGAAGAATTGGAACGCCTAAAACCTGGGGAATGGGATAGAGGTTTCTTGAACGATATCTCAATCTCGTTCCGGCTATTCTTCATTCACTGCTTCGAGGAAAACTACAGACTGCGCCCAAGCATTTGGGAGATTAAAACCCTCGATTTTTTCAATGATGTCAACTGGCAAGACGTGGCGGATCTTAAACTTACCCCACCATTTAACTTCCTTTACGAGGAAATTTCGCCTCAGCGGTTACCACAGAAAGGAAATATCAACGATGATTCTGTAGTTGGTAAAGGACTAGGACCCGCTGAATTGCGACATGAGATTGGCAGTGCAAGGTCTACATCTTGGAAAAATATTGTATATAATTCAGAGGAGTATTCCATTCTTTCTAGACCGCCGAGTCTCGAATTTAATGAACACGGTGAATGGGTCCCTTTTCAAAACAACGACATCTCCGAATATAAACCAAAGATATCACGCTTGCGAAGATTTATTAATCGGCTGTTTGGCTGTTTTATAAGGAACAACCCTGAATGATTTGTACAGATGCACTTTTACATCTTTTAATCAAATTTCTAAAATTTCCAATCGAATTCTTTATTTCGGAGACTTAGATTCTGTGTTCATACTTGTTGCATTTGTTTTAATGGTTTAGGTTGAGAGAGACAGATATTTATGACGTGTCTTTCTCACCAGATAGTTAATCTTACCATCAGTCGTGTATTGTTATAAACTGACAAATTTCAACCCCAATTTTTGATTTTGCTATTCATACACATTGACTAGCAAACGTTTGAATTTCAAAATTATGTATGAATGAGAATGAAACATTTTAATGTTATTAGCTTGGATGGGCTTCGACCATTTATCGGGGAAGAATATGCATAGCTCTCATGTCTTAAGTCTGAGATCGGGAAAGTTAATTCCTCCCATAGGGATGGGAGGTGATTCTTGAACCCTTTTTATTGCCTAACTTAAAACTTATGATAGCTGTTAGTCTATTCCCGTAATCTGTGGGTGCCAGCCACTTTAATCATCGGGTTTCTTCAGAATTGATTCAGTCCTGTCTTCCTCTCTTTTACAATCAGATTATTCGAAGATTGGAATTGAAATTTAGGTAGCAGAATTTCATCTTGGGTTAATTTTAGTGAGCATTGATTTGTTAAAAAATTATCTTGTCAATCTGTTCTTGGTTGGCAGAAGGTACAAATACATGTATCAACCAACCACAGAACTAAATCGTCAGGACGACGTATTGTGGATATAATTTCACAAAGGAATCTGGGAGTCCTTTTATAAAATTCAAACATTTCTTGTGGAAATATAGACAAATCAAAAGTTCACAAATTTATATAAGGTAGCACTCATGGTTCTTTGAATTCATCACCTATTTCTTCTTTTTCTAATATTTTTAAACTTATTCTTAGAGGGATTTTCAGTTTCCTTTATTCAGGCGCTTTCCTATGATCAAACGGGTTAAATATTTGTTCTGACATAGGCAGCAATAAAAAAATTTAATTATACTAAGGATCAGGATAGGGAATCCCACCATTTTGCTCTTTATTTAAAAAGAATGAGGACGTATTAAATATAGAGGTTGTTATGAGTGCTGATTGGGAATACACCAAGGAATTACCACGGAGTAGCCTTTAGTCCGATAGCAATCAAAGTCGTAAGTACAATCGGCGCCTCTCCTACTCTCATCAACTTCAAATAACCTACTACAGGAAAACTAATTGCTTGCATACTAACTATCCCATTTTCTGGTATGTCCGTGCCTTTTGTTAAATTTGAAATATTCGGAAAGTTCTAACGAATGAATCTTTGTCGAGTCATTTCAAAGACCGGTATCACTCATCATACACATTCAGAACGATACGGATTCAATTGATATAAACTTCTAGACTTTTGATATAGCCCTTCTATTCCTCTATATGCCCGATATCTGGAAGTGAGTCAGAGCCACATAAATTGACAAGATGCCATAAATGTCAATCTGAAAAGTTTTTCATTAGTTCATTTTCACGTATAAAAGCAGAAATGGTTTCATCATCGCCCCAAAGCACAGTTATCGGCCAGAATAGTAAAGTTTTACCGATTTTGTGTTGCATTGTGTCATCTTACAATATATGGTATGTTTGTCGTTGTAGCAGCAGAATTATTATTCCCCCACGACACTGAAAAAATTAACCATGAGAAAGAATTTGAACATGGAGAACAATAAATGAGGGACTCTCGATTTTCAACCTAAACTACTGACCACTGACTCAGGTTCAGTTTTATTATTTGACCTCTACATGGTTATCGATCACCAATATAAATCAAATTAAGAGGTTAACTGTTGTTCCTGAGGTGATTTTAACGTCAATAATAATCAAGGTCAGTGTCTAGCCAAGAGTTTTTTGAATGGCTGGATAAACTAGATAAAAATGAAACCGCCGTAAAACCGCATAACTTTACTATAAATGAACAAAATTTAATATTCTATGAATAATTATTAGTTTTTGACCATTACTCATTCTTTGGCCCGCCGATGGGAACTAGATCAACTTACAATAGAGGCCTATAACGAAAACCAATTTAGAAATAGTCTGAGAACGTGCATTACAATAATTAACGAATATAATACTCCAGGGATTTCGTTTGCGTACGACGCTACCAAGGCTTATCGAAGGAATCTCTCGCACGTTACTACATTCTGGAAGGGGCGTAAGTGCCACCGACGTCGTATCGAGCAGGAGCGAGAGTGCACTTAGAGGTCTCTCAACCAGTCAGCGATTAATATTCGTACACCGTAGCGTCAATTGTACTCAATTACTAAGCATTCAGTAGTAATCTCTCCACACGCAATACCTTCTGTGTTCCTCACTGCTGTGGACATAATCTAGCTAATTTTGGGGAATAGTTTATACCAGACACTGGCGGAGGATAGTTGTACATTTCTATAGCCAGTTGCACCTCTAAAGGGATTACTAAGGTTTTTTCCAAGTGCTTATTCGTATAGTATACGCTTCAACCTTTTCAATGCATGCTCCTTAATCCCATTAATCATTTATTTATTGTCAACTATCTCGCGAAAACTCTCCCTTATATACAGTTCTTCAAGTTGTCGGCCGGCTATATCAGTATAATTATTTATTACAGATGATTCTTTTAACTGGTAGAGTATACCAAATTACATTTAAATAAAAATCTATCATTGCATTTTAACGTAGACATATTTCCCAAAGCGAAATTTGTTATTTGTGAACGATTCGAAGTATTCTTTCAAACCGCCTTGTTGTCATTAAATGAAAAAACTGCCATTCACAAAGTTTTAGACGGATTAAGGCTGTTTGCAGTGAATTTGAAGCCTAAAATTTTTTGCGATATCAGTCCATAAAAAGAACTTTTGATAGACATTTAGTATGCTAACAAAATACCATGTTGTGAATTTTAATTTATATGCATCAATAATGTCTTTAACAGAAAACTTATTCATTTACGTCGTCAGCGTTTTAAGATCACAATGTAGATGAGTGACATTACGTTATTATTTATAATTACTATGAATATTTACTATTTACTATAATTAATAATTAATTATAAATAAGTTCGATTCGATTTGGAATATGTTTAAATATCAATTGTCTATTTTCCTAACTTGGAGAATTTCAAAAAATGAAGTACTGATAACCGATGACGGACAGGCCTTTTTATCAATAAACCACCACTCATGTAATCCTCTGTTAATAGCTAACTAAACAGTCACGCAGAAATCACTTCCATATGTCATGCTAAAAGCGTAGGTATAAGAAATTAGTATCCAGGAATTTAATTTCATGACCGATTCCTTATCAAATTAATTTCCATAAAATTCCTTTTAAATGAAAATGCAAATTTCATTACGTATTTCAGAGCTATTTAAAGCTAAAGGGCATTAATAAATTGCTATAGCTAGCAGATGTCTATCAACACCCGGCATTTAGAAATCGTTGACTGGCGATAAGATCTCCACTACAGTGTCCACAGGCGGTCCCACTATGTGTTTGCGTGTTTGCACATAAATACCTAAACAGGGGTCGATCATCAAGCCGAGACACCGACGACGAGACATGATTGACATTTAACGAGGAAATGTTTTGCATATTAACCTAATTTACTAATTAATAAATCGGGATGGCTTGCTAACCATCTCCGAACTGATCTGGCAACATGAGTGGCTTGGTTTATTCCAAATATTCGACCGATGTGACTTAATGTTATTGTATAAATAAATGGCGTTAGATGAACATAATTGATCTTTTTATTTTTGAATAAACACATTATGCAATAGGCGGCATTTTGAATTTAGAGGATGTGTATATACTAATTATATCAAAATTAATCATTTCAACTGGCCATGATTGTCACACGGAGGAATATTATCCAGACTAATTCAGAATTAAAAGGTTGTTCAATGTGAAGAAAAGCTGGATGACTTAATTTGTATTGGGGTTTATCCAAAGTCTCTTTGCAGATTTTTAATCCTGGATGTAATATATTGTAATTAATACTGGCCCATCCAAATCTGTTATTTTTAACAATCTGCAAAAGAATACCTTCGTCCAATATAGGCATTACTTGAACTTGTTGACAGGTTAATATTAATCATATCGTCCAATTCCGTTTTGATTTTAATTGTGTAACCAAACTCGTCGGAAATTTTTCAAGGTCCATACAGAAAATACAGATGTTCTTTTATTTACAGCACATAATTATTACTAATAAAATTATTCTAATTTTATTTTTGTAAAATATTGCAAAAATTGCTCATACATATCTGCTAATTTCTTTGTTTATGTAAATTTAGGTATGGATGCGGTGGTGCGCTCTCATTGGGCAGTCTTCAGCTACCAATCATATAATAGCGTCCAGTGATCGAAGTGGGTTTTCGCGACCGTGTTATTAGGATTGTAATGCGTGTGGTTTTATTGATAACGTTATTACTTTCGTCTTTAATTCGAGCCGATATTTATTTTGAAGACAGATTTATTAATGGCAACATTGACAAGTGGAAAAAATCGAAGTTCGATGAGGATAAGCTTGGTGTGTGTGAATACGCTCTTCCAAAAGAAGTTTCTGACGAAAAAGAGGATGGTGGCTTAAAAACTACCCAAGATGCTCGGTTTTATCGTTACTCTGCTCCATTCAATGAGACTCTGTCCAACAAGGATAAGACTTTCTGTTTACAATTCACAGTTAAACATGAGCAGGATATTGACTGCGGCGGTGGGTACGTAAAACTCCTTGGCGAGTCATTCGTACCAGATGAATTCCACGGTGAAAGTGCATATGAAATCATGTTTGGTATGTGTGCATGTATTTTTCCATTGTGTTTTCTAGGTCCCGATATCTGCGGTTATGGCAAGAAAATGGTTCATGTCATCTTTTCATACAAGGGTCAGAACCATCTTGTGAAGAAGGAAATTGCATGCAAATCAGATACTCTTACCCATTTGTACACACTCATCGTTAAACCTGACAATACTTTTGAAGTTTTGATTGATGGTGACAAAGTTGAAACCGGTTCTCTGTTTACCGATTTCGATATGCTGCCTCCCAAGATGATTGATGTAAGTTTTTGGTGTCTTGTTTTAACACTTATGTGTCATGTTAGGACCTAGAGGCTAAAAAACCAGATGACTGGGTTGATGAAGCAGAAATTCCGGATCCAGATGACATGAAACCTGATGACTGGGATCAGCCGAAAACAATTGTGGATCCATCCGCCAAACAACCCGATGATTGGAACGATGAAACTGATGGAGAATGGGTTCCTCCAACGATCGATAATCCCGAATACAAAGGAGAATGGAAGCCCAGAACTATTCCTAACCCTGCTTATAAGGGCCCATGGAAACCACTAATTCCAAATCCTGATTACTTTGAAGATAGTGAACTTTACGCTCGCAAGATTGCTTATATAGGTCTTGATCTTTGGCAAGTCAAGTCCGGAACTATCTTCGACAACTTCATTGTCTCAGACGATGTGAAGGAGTGTCAGGCTCATGCTGAATACTGGAAGAAACGATTTGCATTTGAGGAGCAGCTAAGGAAGAGTTCTGTCGATAACGATAAGGAGTCGACAGAGGCTGCTGAAGAAGATTTTGATGAAGATGAGACAGTCAATGTGAAGCCGGTGAAGGACGAACTGTAGTTTGTTTGTGTAATAGTAATTGATTTCCTTCCCCTACCCCTTTCCTCTCACCTCCATTTTGTATGCGCATTTCGCATTTACTTCATTAATATAGGCGCTTATGTATGTGGTCATTAATTGAAACTGTTGTTGTTATTATTTAGTAAAAGTGATTTCTTGGTTGAAGGCGGTGTTTTTGCCAATTTGTCGGAGGTTGTGTGGGCTGGGTCATTCATGTTTTAGAAATACTTCTTCTGTGTTCGGTAAGTAGAGCTCATTAAATAAGTCGGCTTTTTTAAGTGTTTTGCAGGGCTTGGTATACAGAAATGGAGTAGAGATGAATTTGATCGCTCCAAGCTGACTAACGAATTGGGAGTTGTTGATACGAGCGAGTTTGTTGCACATTTGATTTACGGACTAATCAGTTATGACTTGGCAGTGATTCGTGCGTTTGATATGCCAAAGACAAGGAATGGTAAGCAGAATTATTAATTGCATGGATTAATTTTGGTCAAAGGAGCGAATCAGGTAAGTTCAATATGCGGGCCTTTAATTTAAATACCATGCTGCTTATAATTATTTGAGGCATTATTACCCATTAGTGTGGTGCCGTAAGCAACGATATTGTCACATTATTCTCAACGCCAGATGAATGTTAATTAGAATGTGTGGTTGACTCATTGGTGCACGCTCAATGAGCGGAATGGCCAACTACAATGGTTGTCTGAATAATGGAAATAGAGAATTCAATTGTCTTACCAAGGATTCTTGATGTTGCTAGTGTTCCACTCAAAACGTGTTTTTGAAAAGTATTCCCTAACTGGACTTGGGAGTTAGTATTTATTGTTGCTAGAGTATTTACAACTCTTGATGGGGAATCAAGTTAAATTATCAGTTGAAGCAAGTTACTCATCTCCTTCAGACTCATTTACCTGTGCTCTTTGATGCTTTATTCTCTTTTTGTTTCTCTATAAGAGAATAATCAATTGGACCTTATTTTATGTTTGCTCCAGTTGTGTTTAAAAACGAGGGCTCGAGAGGAAAGTGGTCGATGCTTTCGTTTATCAAGTCAGAAGCTACGAGGTAAATGGTTGGAAATTCTTTTATGAGAATGACCAATCGCACTGGTTAATTCTAGCTAACTGAATAGGGGTAGAATGCAATTTCTTATAAGAGCTTATGGAGTTCACGATCAAGGTGCATGCGCTAGAACATTCTAGAAAGTGCGGACGTGTCACTGATCGCGTAGCGAGCACGCGCTGACATGCGTGCAGAGGGTTTTCCAGCCAATCAGCCACCAATATCCCCACCGTGCAACGTCAATTGTATTTAATGACTAAGCACGTTGACACTTAGCCATGACTTGCATTGGGCTCTCTCCGGTCGGTCGTTCTTTGTTCTTGCTACTTTGGACATAGACCATCTAATCTTGTGGGCAATTTCATACTCCGCTAGAGGCTAGCTGTAGTTTTTAGCAATTAATTGGACTTCTAAGAAGATTGTCAAGGTTTTGCAAAGGGCTTATATGTGTAGTATCTGCTGCAAGCTTCCCCAAGATATTAACAATTCCATTAATGGGATTGGTAATACGATTGAGATTAATCTGCAAAGGAAGAATTTTTTTTTGGTGTCTAATAATAGAAATAATTTCCAAACTCATTTTCCCATCTCTCCATTGACCAGGTTTAAATATGGCTTTTAGCCGTGTATTTCAATTGATGTGCACTGGTGGTTATCGGTTCACCGCTAACTTTCCTAACTGTCCCCTGACTTTAATACTGCCATAATTTTGCGAGTTAATGGTCTATATAATCCCATATTAACTCCTTATAGATCTCGAGATCCAGATGAGTAATCTTGGATCCTTGTAGTCGTATTCAGAATGTCAAATACCTGTTGATTTGTCCCATCTAGTCATGAATGGCCTCAATAAGGGATTGTGAATGGTGGTTTAGGGCGTATCATCATGCTAGGTTTCTGGGCTTCGCTAGTTTAAATTTAAATAATTTTACTGCATATACTTATGTTAATAAAAATTTGGTATTATTAAATGATGAAATCCAACTATAACTTACCTCCTTTACTCTCTTCACCCTATTCTGTTTTGTACCAAGACTGCAACCGTAAGTCTTAGCTATTACATTCACCCCGCTTTAGTTCAGCAAGATTCTCAGTTAGATATTTGAGGAAATGAAATTGGGAAGGCTTAACAGTCTCTTACAAAATAAGTTTCAAACTGACGCTCATTCTCCATTTCCTTCTCCTGACCACTACTGTCAGTCATTCCCTTAAATGAGTATATGCTAATCACTACCAAACCCATTACTTCTAACTTTGTAGAGAGATTTGTAACCACTTACATGTAATTGTTTTATTGTCCCCCCAGAGGATTTATTAGTAAATTCGGAAGCAGGGTCTGGAGATGGAACAAGGTGAATCATTCGAATTAACCGAACGTTAGTCATATCGATTTTTCTTCCATTCAGAGTTTTTCTTGAGCACTCTACAATTACTTGGGTTCGCAGGTGTCGAAGTTGTCGGTGAGGGCTCTCAGAGGTCATGAGATTGATGCTAATCGGTGCAAATCTAGTTATGCGGATTGCCCACGATACTGGTTCATTTTGGTCGATAATGAAAGTAGTAGAATGTGAATTTTGCAATGGAGATACTCCATAATATTTTGTCACTACCAACGTCAAGTGATATTAACATCCCCACAATGAGCATAAAAATGCTTTATTAACCTATACAAAATAGTTAGCCAAATCTGGGCAATAGCCAACACTCTTTCACGGATGGCGGTTACAATTGGTGTCTTATAATGGGCATCGCCAATCATTTGTCAAAAGCATTTCTGTATAAAACTGATAACAATAGATTACATTTTTTACATTTTTCACGCATAATTTCATTGAAGGAGGAGAGTTCTATGCTCGCTGAACATTATAATAGCTTCCTATGTGATATTCAAATTGCTGTCAATTGATTTCCGATATTTTTCAGTCCTATTTGACAAATGCATGTCCTTTGTCGTATGTTTTAAGCTACTACACGTCTATCGAGACAATAAATTTCTGATCGAATTGTACCACATGTAGATTTAGGCTGTTTAAAGATACAAGGATCCTGTTATTCCTTTGTTCTCCATATACTTATTCACCAGTTTCGTTATTAATGAAATCCGATTGGTATGACTGACTCAGCTGCATTTTGTTTCGCTTTCTATTAATAGATTTCGTGTCTATTTTTCGGTAACAAATAATTATCTGATATCATTACATATTAAAATTCCTCATTTTATAATTGTTCTAACGTATGGCTTTACTGGAAAGCTCAGTTCTAAGCATTAGTAACTCCAAAATTATCACACTTCAAGCAAGCACAGATATAAATTTTACGAAAGTATGATTAACAATAGCCTTGTACTTACTTTGTCAGCATTTTCAAATTGAGTTCGTCTAATCGTCAAGGGTACTTTAATCGCTACTTCTTCTTTTGAAAATACTGTACCCCAAGATGCCTCTAAAATAAAAGAAAATACGGTTTACTATTATCATTTTTCCTAACCAATTTCCTCAATAAAAGTATCAAAACACATTTAGCAATGAGAATCTTCGTGAAAAAGTTACTCCGAAGTATGAAGGTATTCTTGGCATCCATCCTTCTTCTAGCATTCAGTCTCACTGATGTTCTAGGCAAGATTTTCTTCGAGGAGAGATTTCTAGAGGGTAGCTTTTAATTGTCTAGTCTAAACGATACAATCATGTAGGAAATATCAATAACTGGACTCCTTCGAAAGTGGAGGTCGACAAACTCGGCAAAGCAGAGTTTGGTAAAGCTGAACCTGCTGTTGATGATGAAGAGGACGGCGGCTTGAACACCACAGAACCAGCACGATTCTATCGACTTTCAGCACCTTTCAATGACATATTGAAGAACAAGGACAAGAATATGTGCCTTCAGTTTACTGTGAAATATCCACTGGGTGCTGATTGTAGTGGAGGCTATGTTAAACTGATAGGAGGAGACTTCAAACAAGATGAATTCAACGGCGAAACTCCATATGAGATCATGTTTATGTGGAGATGGAGAAGACAATTTTGATAATGTACCTAGATTCTGAGGCGTGTGGTTTTAAAACTCGAATTATAAACGTCACCTTTCCTTTTAAGGAAAATTATTCATTAAAGATCATATTTACGTCGTTGTGGACAATTTAACTCTCTTGTTCATACCTCGATAATACATTTGCGGTGATTTTTGATGAGGAGTTGAGAAGGGACGGATCATTTTTATGGTGAATTTGATACGCCCTACCCAAGAAAAATTGGTGATCTTTATGATAGAAGCCAGCCTATTGGGTCCAGATTCTCTAGACAAGAAACCAGATGAGTTGGTTGATGAAGCAGAAACTATTGTTATCCTAGAGTAATCAAACCAGAAGACTGGAACGGTGATACTGATGGCGAATGAACACTACCATTTATCAATATTCCAGATTTTAAGGTAGAATGAACCTCATACAGATTTCAAACCTAATCACAAGAGCCCCTGGTTCCCATGACAAATTCCTAACTCAGATTTACTTTATGCTTCCACCATTTGTGATAGAAAGATTAAGTACATTGGTCTTGATCTCTGGCCACTGTAGCCGGGCAACATTTTTAACATATTTGTCATCTCTTGTCATTCTGAATGAACGTAACGAAAAGAACTGGAAGGAACACTTTATCGCTGAAGAGAAACTGAAAGAGCAGCTTGAATTTACAATTGAACCTGCTACAAAAGCTGAGGATGAAGACCTGAGTGAACATGAAACAGAGGTCAAAAGAGAACAATATTAGAGGGTGAATGTATTTGCTTTTAAAGCAGCAGGGACTCATGAGAGATTGTAAATGTCTCACTTCCTTTCTAACTACTCTTCTACTCTTGCAAGATGTGATGGATACTTCTTGATTATGATTGTCATAGGGCATTCGGGAAATTCTGTTTGGTGTTATTGCGTAACTCTATGTGTTTTTTCAATCGTTGTTTCTGGCCGCCGTTTTGTAGTAGTTGGGGGAGGGGTAGAAAGATAACTCTTACAGGAATCCCTTCGGTTTTTATTATGAAACAACACTCAGTCTCTATCACAAGGAGATTTAATCAAATTTTTGAGTTTCATGCAAAGGTAGAATGCGTACTTATGAGAAGAAACATAGTTGCTTACTTATTGAGAAAGCGCAGTTGCGAGGCAGAATAGTTCTTATGAGAGCCAAACACTGACGCATTCAGATGAGATTCATTATAAGTAGAATTCAAGTTTTTGATTAATATCAGAGACAATTTGGTAATAATACCACCAGATGCTGAATTTAGAGGAAGGTTTTCTTTCATTTGTATTCTCAACGTTCGATGTTTCACAGAAATGAACCATTGGGATACATGAAGCGTGGGTGGGAGGATTTTGTCCATAGGTTTACGCATCTTTACTAGTCCAATACTCACCTCTGACTATGTTTTTCTTATTCTTACACTAAAAAAATCCCCGAAGACAGAAAGACATCGCGTTACAATGTCAGAAATGTGAGACTTCCAGATGAGTAACATTTTAACTATCCTTGTCTTTTTTGGACTTAAGGCATTTAATAATTGGGTACCTGAAGCTGTTGCTAATGGTAACCATCGTGAAAAATTGATCTTTTCTAAATTTTTATACAAATCGTAACACTGCAATTCACTAATTTCACGTGTACTCTCTTGAAGAGGGGTTTATTTGTTTCAGTCATTGGCAGTGTGCAAACTATCTTGCTAGCAGGATGGTTCAAAAGAACTACCAATTTAAGAGAGCTATGAAATATTTCCTTTGCAACCCGAAGAGAAAGTCTTCTAATTGTTGCTTAGCTGCGGCATTTTCATCTGGAATTAGCTGAGCAAGTTCATAGTCGAAAGATTAGCTTACTCTCCGAACTTTAGAGAGCTTTCAGTCTGATTTTATCAGCTCTCCTTGATACTGCCGTGTAAATGCCCTAGTTTGGTTTTTACCTTGAGTGATGATTGTAGTCACTTCCGAATTACTGAGAATCAGTTATTGACGAATTTCTGCACCGGTACTAATTTGTTGACGCATATTTTGGGAAAAGTTTAAGTTTTAGCCCTCCCATTTTTAACAGGAAAACACTCAATCTGTACCTCTTCCAAGAACGCAAACTTCAATTTGAAATTAGTTAGAATAAACCTCTTTGAAAACAAGCTGAATTTGCGACGAAGTTGATTAAATATGAATCATGAATCTTTCGTGTATTATGGCATATCAACTACAGCTGAAAGGTCTACGTAAAAGAGAAGTTATGTGTGGGCCCTACTGTCAACACATTTTTGTAAATGAAAGTGATCTGAGAATGTACCGGCAGATCCTCCAACGCCAGGGATGATCTACCGATTTATTGACTTCCTTGTCTAACAGATAGATTATACAAATTTGTTAAGAAAAGGATTGTTGTGAAACCATGTCATCCATATATCTCATATAAAGTTAACGACTTTAAATGAGATCATTAAATTAGGTTCCTCTGCTCTAACTCCTTCTCCTATTGCAAACACTTTTGCTTTGGTTTTGAGTCGTGAATAAGAATAAATATACAGGTCCATGCCTCCATATTTATAAATGTTTGTAAGTATTTTTTTCCGAATCTCGGGCATAAAGTTTAAGGACATGCAACATTTAAGTTACTAACAGGGTGTTAACAACCACACCTCAAGGTCGCAGCGATTATGTCTTGTTTTGAGAATGAGCAAATTAAATCTCACGGATAGTCTCCAAATTGCCCATCGTTCTTATCTGCAATCTTACAGACGCTGACCTTGACGTCTTGAAAATTAAATCGAGCAGAACTGTCATCAATCTGGTGAATTGACTTTCATCTATCAATTATATGAATTTTCTTTTTTCAAACATTAATTTTGGAAAATTACCGGTGCCTCGGAGTGAATGCGTCCTATTCTCTCTCCCTCTCTCCCTCTCTCTCTCTCTCTCTTAATCTGAGTCGAATGCGGTATGGCGATATCAAAGAGTCATTCAAAACATAGCAGTCGAATCTTGGCTGCCAAAATTATCACAAGAACGTTCAGCTAGCACCAAATATCATGTATTAACTTTTGAAACCCATTAAGCAAGTCAGTAGTGTGGTTTCACACCGAAAATAACTTTGTGCCAGTATTAGCTTTAATTGCAAACATTTGGTTATGAATGCACTGTCACATAAATTTAGTGGTTGTTAAGTATATATCTTTCCACTAAATTTGACAACTTCATTTTGGCTACTCTGTTGTTGATTTATATTAATTTATTATTTGCAGTCATCAGGAAAGAAATTTGCGAAACAAATTGATTTGCTTACTATATGTACATCAAAGCATAAACAAATTCTGATTGGTTGATAAAACATTTACTTTACGAAGTGTTTAAAGGTTCTGGGGGTACTCCCGATCCTTTGTTCTTCTTATAAACACTCACCTATCTGGACAACAATAGGACAGCGAAACACAGGTAGGTGAGCCTGAGCTCACTGAAGTATTGTTAAGCCTTCACGTTTGAACTGAATGCAATCAAGTCCACCGAACGCTGGATAGTCCGCTTAACCTCGTAATAATTAGGTAATTTTAAGAAAATAGAAATCTGACATATTTTATAACTCTGCCTCCTAACCTTACTGAAAAGTGGCAGTTCTAATCATTGAAACCATAAAACTACCATTCTATTTTGAGATTATTTTGTAAAAGAGCTACCTTGAGTTCAGACTCCCCTTTAAAAGAAAATTTTAGCACATATTCGTACTTACTTGCTCAGTATTGCTATGGCGAGTTGGTTGATTGAATAATGATATGTGAGTAGGTATTCAAAAGGAAGATTTCTTTATCCAAGATGCCTCGAAAAAAATAAACACAGTATTTAATCAGCATATTAAATAAGTCAATTTATTAAAAGTAGTGGAATCACTAATTTGTGTTTAATGATTTATTAATTTTATTGGATAAAAACAGGTTAAGTAAAAGGCGTGCTCTTATCGAATTACTTCACATAATAATGCGTATCCACGTGTAAAATGAGCACAGGTACTAGTGTGTTAGATTTGCCTATCAGCGTGTGCCAACAACCCAATGACCAATAACCGTGTTCCATGTGTAGAACACGTCGATTTACGTGAGCACCTATATTAATGAGAATTCACACAATCGCTGTTCAATTGATTCCAGAACATGAGGGTATTCTTGACATCCATCTTTCTTCTAGCATTCAGTCTCACTGATGTTCTAGGCAAAATTTTCTTCGAGGAGAGATTTCTAGAGGGTAGCTTTTAATTGTCTAGTCTAAAC